>LD354055.1:0-11585 GCA_001465055.1 Ptychodera flava | reverse complement strand
AGAGAGAGAGAGATGTCTTTGAAAAATCTATTATCCGAATTTGGGGTAAGTAAATGTGACTCGGTACTCGATATGGATATCGGAATCGTAATACTTCAACAACTTCATTTATCTCTCTTCAACTTTAACATTACAGTCGACGTCACTAAATCTTATAATGCTATGACATTTTATGGTGTCCTAGTCATATAATCCCATTGCAATACTTCAAAATGTAGAAGAACAGATTATGCTAAGATGGCCGCGGTCATTCCGCAAAATGGGTGACCCACCACTCATATGGCGTTCGATTTTATTCAAATAATTTTGCACGAAGACCGGTAACAGTGTATCATTTTTTTCAAAGTTGTGTTTGTTCTGGTTGTTTTTTAGCGATATATTCCACAACAATAGCGTTCGCCTCGAAAAATATAACAGCAGAGAGACAGATATACAGACAGAGAGATAGAGAGATGTATGTGTTTGAAAAATCTATTATCCAAATTTGGAATCTTTGAAAGTGGATTATTTAATGCCTATGACGTGCTCTTTAGACAGACCTACTAAACAAAATGTGGTTTTGAAAAATTCACAAAAAGAGCTATTATTTAGCAAAGTTTGAGAAAATTGACATTAGTAGAAACTATCAATAATTGATAAATTATCCTCTCCCATTCCTAAAATGTTGGGCATATTTGTCGCAATTTTGGTTAAAAAATAAATATCGTGGATTTTTAGCTCAATTTTAATGTAAGTAAAACCTTCAAAGTAGCTTAAATTTAAAATTTGTTTGTTCTTTTACAGTGTAAAAGTTAAAAATGCAATCATGATATAAATATGAAAATGATGACCTGTTTTATTGATTTTTAGTGATTTTGTGAAAAATCATGAATTTTTAATGTCATTTTGTTAAAAATCAAGCGCGGTGACCCCATCTTTTTTCCCCAGTTTTGGACTACTTTAATGTGTGGGTATTCAAAAAATCCCATTTGAAAAAAATTACATTACTTTTCCTTTTTCCGATCGTACATCCTTCATTTCCCATCACAATGAAAGCATACTCCTTGATTACTGTGCCTTTTTTGATTTCAATAATATTGTCAGACATTTCCGGTTTATGCCTTATACCATGCCGACATGATTTAGTTCTTATTGATGAACAGCAATTTTAACATTGTTTAAATTTTGTAGTACAAATCCACAGCATTGCATGAAGCTTCTGAAGAAGGTCATGCAGACGTCGCTGAATTGCTGATTAAACATGGTGCAGATGTCAATGCGAAGGATGGGGTAAGTAAATGTGACTCGGTACTCGATATGAATATCGGAATCGTAATACTTCAACAATTTCATTTATCTCTCTTCCACTTTAACGTTACAGTCGACGTCACTAAATCGTATAATGCTATGACATTTTAAGGTGTCCTAGTCATATAATCCCATTGAAATACTTCAAAATGTAGAAGAACAGATTATGCTAAGATGGCCGCGGTCAGTCTGCAAAGAGGGTGACCCACCACTCATATTGCGTTCGACTTTATTCAAATGATTTTGCACGAAGACCGGTAACAGTGTATCATTTTTTCAAAGTTGTATTTGTTCTTTTTGTTTGTTTAGCGATATATTCCACAACAATAGCGTTCGCCTCGAAAAAAATATAACGGCAGAGAGACAGATATACAGACAGAGAGAGACAGAGAGATGTATGTCTTTGAAAAATTCATTATCCAAATTTGGAATGTTTGATAGCGGATTATTCAATGCCTATGGCTTGAATTGCTCTTTATATTAAGCATACATTAATTAATCGATTTTTCGTTTAAATCCTAGTGGTATTGCAGCTTTCAAATATTTTTGTTAGACACAAATGCATGATATTTTGTCGGTTGTTAGGCCTCGCAGATGAACGCACCCATGCAGTACATCACCCTGGTTTATTTCTCTATACAGCATAGTACAAAAGAACCAATCGGTACCGTATAATAGTGTAATTGAGGTTAAAAGTTACGTGTGTTGAAATGTTTCCTCAACTGGGCGTATATTTGTTGATTTTTTTATTCAGAGATCTCGATCGGACCTGACAAATCCATCGATCGTTGGCTACTTTTTCCCTCTCTACTATGTTTGACAATGAGAAATCGGACGTTTTCCGTCCACTTTTTCCTGTTTTTGGTTACTTTTTCGGAGATTTGATTCGGCTCGCGGTTTTTTTGAGCAAGCCCCCCAAGAAGACGAAGTCAACCTCTGAAATTATTTTAATGTAGCTCAAAACTAAGTGTCACATAGTTAATTTATTTGAATCAATAACTTTAAGTTAAAAACTTCATAATTAGTTGTGTAGTTAGTAGGAGTATTCGATATCTACCACTACCAGGCAAAATTCAGTTGAGTTGTTGAGTATGTCCGGTGCGGGCGCTATGTGTCATCGTATTTACATGGCACAAGCTAACGTATAGGCCGTACTACGGGCGCTTGTCATCTCGCTGTAACATGTGTCGAATCTAGTACACATATACATGTATTTGAAATGAATATACTAAACCAGACATCCATGATAGCGTGATGCTAGCGCCTGTGACTCGGTCTACAGTAAGCGAGCATAAAGAACCTAGTACGGAATAAATGAAAAGCGAGCCCTAACAGAATGCACGTCCACTTAGGTATGAGAGTGGTCAATTGTAACGGAAAATGCATGATGACCGAAACAAATCGTGCTCCACCATGCTCCAATAACCGACAAGAACTGTTGACCTAGCATTCAAAGCTTAGAAAATCTCCATACAACAGCTAGAAAAGTTATAATACATAAAATTTGGCCAACAATAGGCGATATTTGGCTGGCTGAAGAAGACATGGATAGAGTAATAGGATACTGCAAAATGAGGGAAAGGAGTGAAAATAGTAAAAAATGGGGACCCTTCTTTTCAATCATTTCCCCCTAAGTTTCCAAGCCCCCATTCCTAACTCTTACCCCAAAAATAATTTATCGCCCCTTTTAGAACGTAACCTTTGACCTCATTTCCATAAGTATGCACATCTTTGACGTCATCAGTTTGTGGCTATACTACTTGTAAAATGGTGCCGTTTGGCTTGCTCAGAGGTACTTAGAATATATAGAGTATTGACTGCACGAGACATCCAGAGTTCTTTGGTACTACATTGTATTTATTTCAAAGAAGACAAGCTTACAGTAGCCATCACCCAAGTTTTTCCCATGTCTTGGCACAGAGCGACGACTGACATTGTTTTCGTCACGCTCCTTATAGGAGTCATTCGTCTATCCATCGTATTGTCAGGACATGTTTAATTACTGAAAGGCGTCTGGCTTCGTTACTACGATACCTAAGAATTTCTGAAAATAGATTCCTCCAGTCAATAAACGTATTGCGTTTATTTGCATGATGCAAAGTAGTGACGTCATTCTATTTGAACTGTCAATTACACAAGACCCATGTATCTCGTAATGTGTCCCTTGTTATGAAATGTATCAATGACCAGCACCATAGAAATTGTTCGATCTGTCATTCACAATTGTAACCAGCTCATTCACCTTTACGCAGACTAAAGAAGAATATAATAATATTCAAGGTGGAGGTCTCTGTATCACTACCTACACTGCACATTGAGCAACTGTATGAATTCATTAAACGCGAAATTGCAGGATAGTGGGCGCACAATATGGGTATTACTGATGACGCAGCAGTTTACATCGCTTTTACCGTATGATAAAATTAAATAATCATGATGGGCTCTTTCGTGACATATGCAAAGAGGGGTCAAATGATCGTACAGGGAACACAATGTGAAACATATGCGCTCTCCTACAAAAACGGAACATTTTTTCAGTTTATTTTCGACTCAAGTTTAGTCGCTATATATTCAACGACATTATATGCAAGATCCAATGATAATGAACGCTTGAAACATGACAAGATTATGGGATTCTTGGACCAAACACGGCACGTCCGATCAGTAGCGTGTTTTTTTTTTACATTTGCATAGATTTACGATAATCCGGCTTTTATGGGGGAGTAGTCTCTTTTCACCTCAAGGACCCCGGTGTCTATATCAACTGTATACTTTGTCCCATTATGGATGTTATCAAAATATATCGTAATCAGGGAATATCCATAAACCATGTCATTCTGTATCGTGGTTCGACCGCCCAGAAATAATTTTCCCGTTTTCACGTTTCCTGACTGTATATTTAAGATTACGAGAATTCCAACAGTGTAGTGATGGAGTGTTTTTAAACACAAGTTCGAAAAATAAAAACGTATTTTATCACAAAATTATTGAGAATGTGAGAACACACGGGTTCAACACTGGTGTTCTCATACTCTTCGCATACAAGGATCGGAATTGATGTTTTTTTCTCGGTTAAGTTAAATACTGCAGGCTGCACCTGATCACCATAATGCTTTGAAAATGACACAATCTTCGGACCCTGTGCGTTGAAAGATTGTTATGCAATAATCTTTCAGTGAACAGGGTCCGAAGTGTTTTGTCTGAACAAGTTATAAGGCGTCAATGGTCTCTTAGGACAATAGAGACGCCAGTAAGACATGACGTTAGTAACCGCAGATCGCCATCAGCCGCTGTATATCTCGTTCATTTCGTTGTGTTTGACTTAATATTCCGTAAAATTGTGTCAAATGTAGAGGTAGGTCGACCAAACGATGTTTTTAATATGTCGAACGTGGCAATAGCGCTGATCGCAAATGACGTAACTTTTTCTATCATTAATATTCATAAATAAATATTTGTCAGCATTTCCGCATAAACGACGACAATAAAACCTGCTACTGTTACCATGCCTACACTTTGTCCGCATCATTCAGGCAGAGTTGTCTGAAGTCGCGCGCGTGCAGCTATACTTTTTAGTAAGGTCAAAAAATAATAGGGTTGTGTCTAGTCATTGACATGTGCAAAAATTATGCGGCGACTGGATTTTTTTTCTTTTTTTTTATATTTTGGTGGAATTTGGTACATTATCTTTTCTTCCTTAGGGGCAAAAGAAAAACACAATATCTTTTCTTCCGTTGGGGCAAAAATAAAACACACAATAAATACTTGACGCGCACACTTCGAAGTGATGCGCAATGCGGGTGGTAAACAGAAACAAATCATTCTTTTTTGCCTAACAAACCTAAAACGCGATCTACGCTGTCAGAGGTTATATGTTTACTGGAGATTTTTGATGACCGAATGATTCAAGGAATCTTCTATGAAAACTTAGCGGCAAATGGAAAAGACAAACAAACAACAAAAAACAGCAAACAAAAACAACAACTCTGCATTTTTCCATCTATTACTACGAGGGCGATTATTTTTTTTCAGGTATGGTTTTCCCGTGGTCACGATCACCTCAGCACTGCTGTCAGACAACCCTACACACAATATAATTTTGATATTGAATCGCTGATTAAACTACAGCATTAAATATCCTATGGAAAACGCATGTAAGGATATCACTTGCTAAGAATATGATACAACTAATCCTTTAATATCGTATTCTAAGCAAGTGATATCCTTATCTTACTCTACGATTATCTCAGCCAAGTTATATACTGAGCCGTTGATTGAAAACTGACGTTGACATACAAGACCAACACAATAACTGTCACCGACACCAGACAAACACTGCATAGACAATGCAATGGTTTTCGTCTTTATCATTTACATCAAACTGGTGAACAGAATTATTCTATAAAGCGTGCGTAAATTATGTCTTCTGGCGCCCTCTATTCCTGAAACTGAATTAGTGACACATGATTTTACATAATTATGTGCCGGCTTTGTGGTCATTAACCCAGGAAAAGTTATTTTCGCCATTTATAACTCGCGCGACTTTTTACAAAAACCGATAGAAATGGTACAGGAAGTTACCCTTGTAATTTCAATCTTTGGATAAAAGCTCCAGGCTAGGAGCTTGCATCATGTGATATGGAAGGGACCATCTTCCCATTTGTATTGCATGACAAGTTTACTTGGCGATATTTCCACAGTGCTTTATACAGTTGTACGTGGTACCACTCAGTTTCAAAGAATATCCTAAGCATACCTAGCAACAATTCTTGGTTGCACTTAAATCTTTTTCGTCGATGAGCTTTTCAAGTCCTATGCTGTTGGAATGTTGGAAAATGTTGGAAAATCTGATTTAGAGAGACCTAGTCGCTAATCCCGGACTCACATCACGTTCTAGTCACCTGCCATTGTTGCAAAATTGCATACAACACTATGGTCACGTGACCGGCCACTTTTCCAAATTTGATCTGAACTATTTCCCTAGGGAAATAGCTTTTCAAAAATACCCTCTGACGTCACTTTTATCGATTCAATGGGCACTAGACGTATCTGTTTCTCATCACGAGACGTATTCTGGCGAATAGCGACACAGAATGAGCATGTGGTGTGTTATAAATGTCACTATTTCACTAGCCACTTGGCGTTTTAAGTCTGAATAAAAACGATTAAATGAATAATTTCTTGTACACTCTTTTGTTATATCACTTTTTTCTACTATGTGCTTCGCTCTAAATGTTTGCTTCGGCTGCATATGCATTTGTCCTCACCAAATAACCAGAAGTCGGAAGGTTCTCAAGTCTACGGGCTTTTATACGCGATCACACCAAGCTACGAGGTCGCACGACTCGAACTGTATTGCGGAAATGCATTTCTTCAGATGATCCATGTTTCATTCCTACGGCGGGAATTACTGCTGCCGCTGAATCAGAGTGTACGCCTTGACGTAGCTGCATGCACCAATCATGTACTGCCGGAAGTGACTGCCAATCTGACGAATAGTCCCGCTCGACAAGCCAGGAGTTCGTCATGCATGGCTAACATATTCAAGCTCGTTCAACCGATGCGAGAACCATTGATTTAATATTTACGAAAGGAAAATATATAAGATTTTATTTTACTACAGCTAGTACTAAATACGTTTGTAAGGAGGCGTAGCAGATTTAATCCGTACTGGAATACGAAATCTTGAACATAAGTGTAGATTATAAATATTCAATCGAACGAGCCTGTTATGGGTCACCCACGCTAACCGCTACGCCACTACGGACATGCACGTTTCAGGCTATACTGTAGACGAACATGTTAAATGTTACAGGTTGCCATATTCTTCTCCCAAAAAAGCTAGCCACGCTTGTGGTTTTCACATTTTCTTAGAAGAGAAGTGTTTTCGAGTCGACATGCTCAGTATCCTGTTTTATGTGCGAAACTGTGAAATGTCATGTTACGGATGTACGGGACGGGGTTTAGCGCTTAGACTAGCTGTTTGCTAGCCGTAGTTGATTTCTCCTACCGTGGTGTTGCTTGATGTGTATTGACAAAAACTGTGAATTGAATCCATCTAAATCTAAAATGAGTCAAACCTTTTTTAATAAAAAGCCTTTTGTGCCCAATTTTCTGGCAATGAAGTCGTAAGACTTCGTCACATTTTTGTCAGGGGTCGCTTTACCATTTGACGCATGAAGTCGAAGGACATAAACTTCGCCTCCAATTTGCAAATACGTATGGAAACCACAATTAACTCAAGAGCAAATAGTGATATTTGCAGAGCAATCGTCGAGTGACAGTAAGTTCACACCTCAAGTAAGGTATCTTTTCATATGGAAATGATTTCGAACCTACAGCGCTTGTGCCGGGCAATATTGGCATGTCAGAAAATGAGCCCAAGTTATCGTGTATTACATTATTTTGCCAATTGGTGTTGCGAAACTTCTTTTGGATTTGAAGCAAAAAAGTACAAAATTCAGATGCATTTCCAAAACTCGGACAGAAAATCTCGTAAATTTCTCATACGTAGTGAAGTTTGACCGATATGCAGATCGGAACTGCATCACGTCGGTTATCGTCATAATCGATAGTACTTGCACACATGTATATGTCGTAAGCTCTATTTCAGTGACGATAGAACAAAACAGAGGAAGTCAAGTAAACTGTCAATTGGTAGACTCATTGAGGTACAAACGACACTCCATTGGAAGCTATATATGGATACCGTACCGCTTCACACCTCTGTGCCGTTGTATTGAACATTTGTTGATTTGTCATTCTGAGTTTAGCATCACAAAATTGGCAGCGGCAACTCACAGTAAGTGAGGCTACCCACAATTCCCCTTGATTTGTTCACTCAGACATTGTTTGCTAAAGGCTTTTTCAATTTCATCAGTTTCTTGACATTTTTAACTGACACTTTAAGTTCAGGATTATTTGTTAAAACTATGTTCCAAAATTATTGATTATGTTTAAAAATCAAGAGTAAAATGAATGAGAAGTTGATGTTTGGAGGTGATAAAAATTGCACATTTGTCAAGATAAAGTTATCAGCAACTAAGATGGTCTCATTATACCACCTGTCAGACATGATAATTTCCTTTGTTACGAACATTAAAAACAAATCATTACCCTTTCTTTTGCCAACACAGATGCAACTTATTCCCTTAGTTTCCTTGAAAATGTTGTGTATGGCTGTCAAAAATCTATGTCAACAAAATTACAAAATTGCTATCTCCTCCACGGAAAAGGGGTTGATCTTCTCATTATTCAGAGTGAGAAATCAGAAAATTATGATTATCAGAACTATGTTGCCAGAATTTTGAAATATGGACCGGGTTGTTCTGTGCACAGAAGAAATTTGCTTCAATTCAGTGAGTGATCTCCGTGTGTACAGATCATGGAGAATTGTGGGTAGCCTCACTTACTGTGCAACGCGGCACCATTTTACATGTGGTATAGCCACAAACTGATGACGTCAAAGATGTGCGTACTTATGGAAATGAGGTCAAAGGTTACGTTCTAAAAGGGGCGATAAATTATTTTGGCGGTAAGAGTTAGGAATGGGGGCTTGGAAACGTAGGGGAAAATGAATCAAAAGAGGGGTCCCAATTTTTTAAAAGCGCCACTCATTTCCCTCTTTATATAGTATCCTAATACTATATCTACGTCTTTTTCAGCCACCCTGATACCGTTATGGAAGCAACGGTTGATTTATGACAGGGAGAGAAGTGTTAGTTTTTAGTTACACATTTTTACACAAAAAAATTAAAGTACCGCTAGCGGGGCTCGAACCCAGCGCCTACAGCATGTGAAGCACTACCTATAACCTGTGCTCAACGAGAACACTTTGCGAGAAAAGGATGCAATGTTCCATGTAAAAGTTGGAATGATAATGCTAAGCAGGAACTGATTAATGTATAATGTTCAATTGTAAAGATTTGAAAGCCTTTACGCATTTTTCTTCTTTTATTTAATATATGCAACTGCATTGATTGCTTTATTGGCTATCTTTATTTGTTTTCTTTGCGTTGTCGTGTTTGTTGTGCAGATTTGTTACTGTTTGAATATTTTTTTCAAGATTATTTGTTGTATCTGCAAAGTTAACTCATAGTAGTGTCGCTTGTTTAGGATGTTTTATATGTTGAAAACTTTGTGTTTGATATTTATTCTTGAATGTTGCCATTTGCTGCCTTTTTACAATACGAAAGGTGTGTGTTCCGTTTTTGATACGAAGCACTTTGTATAAAAGTGGTTCATCACTCAACATGAAATGCAATATTCTATTGCTATTGTAGATGAAAACGTTAACAACAATTCGTTGAATATTCCACGAAGATGACATTATAAAAATTCCACCGATCGATGAAGTGTATAAAGTACAGAAGCAAACGAAATTCGTTGCAAATATAATGACATAGTGTCCCCATCACTGTACTGTCACAAGCACGAACTCATCTTTTCGTTTGGTTTGTGTAGTCCCAGTGTCACACCTCAGCGGCAGTGGCCTCCTGGGCAGTAAACTTCGGCGTGACATTAGTTTTTAGACCGTCCAATAAAATTTTGCACAGTATGCTGTTATGTGCAGTGTTGAATCGATGAAGGGGGCTGTTAAATCAAAGGATAAAGAATTGAAATATGTTGAACAAGAGACATACACGCCATAGCTTTATTTGCGAAACGCATCCTCCACATGAACCCGTAAAGATAAGTTGGAAATAAGTCTGAAGATGTAAAGCCCACCCAAGTTCGCTAGGCATAAATTTCCACTTGCCTTCCAAGGTGTTGCTGTAGGCGAGGGTTTGAGGATCCACAGAATGAAGACAATGTTTAGCGGTGAAATGAGAGAACTGAGTAGACTTGGACAACGATGAATAAGCCCCCACCCTCACCCACGCAATTCATCAGAATAATACTGGAACCTAGAGGAACAAATCGATAAAGCATTGGCATTACGTACGCCGGTCAACAGAAATGAAAAAGCAAGCACAAATATCGCGTCCAATGACTCTTAACACCAAGTCTGTCACTGTGTCGATCCAAGCTGTATTTGGACTTCCTGAATTTGGTTTCATTATAGGTGATTTTTACATCCATGGATTCATAAATTTCCATAATACAGCATGGCCAAAAATCTATTGGGAGGCATGGTCGCTAAGAAACGGAAAGAAATTTCTGGACAAAAATTAAACGAATCAATAGCAGAGTTTGAATTAATGTACAGGTGTGATTTTTTGTCCGTAGAAGAAGTAATGCAAATGAAAACAGACAAAGTTTTTTGGCCGTCATATTAATTACTATTTGCGTTTGAATGAACTCTGAATTCTGTTACGTAACAGTGTGCCGTCTTTGACAACTGCTGTATTCAAAGCCATTCCTTGGGTTCATTGTTTCGAATGACTGACATATGGAAGCAACGCGAGCAGCTATTCCAGAAAACTGGCATAAATCTTTTCCACGTAGATTAATATAGCTCCGTGCCACCACAGTACCTTTCGTGAATACTTTGGACATAGCGTTGTGAGCTAAATACTGTTTATTTTACAGTTTCAAGTGCGTTATTGATGGAAATTTCGTTTCTGTACACGGTCAGTGGCATCGACAACATAGCCGTTGACCATTTCAAACTGCTGTCAATCACAAAGTGACGCGCAGAAGGTGCTAATGATCAAACATTTGCTGTGTACACCGGATCATCTACGATATACATAATGCAACAAAATCCTTAAATAAACAACATGCAATCGATACAAACCTGAAAACAGGCAAATGCATACTGCCGTGATTGTATAGTTACGAAAGTTTTTTTCATATTTTTATTGGAATATTCTTGTGACAATGCGCATGAGGTATAAGGTATGTGTGTGTACTTAGGCCCAAAAGCAGGTGTACTGTTTACGTCAGTTCTCTTTTTGGGCAATGTGGTGGCCCTGAAAAGGGCCGTTTGGTTTGTGTCAAAGACACTATACTTACTGTCAATGATGGCCCATGTACGAGCGATGTGGAGGATTTGGGTACATGGACCGTAAGAGCTGCAGCACACCTATATACATGTATTTGTAAAAACATCCCTGCGACCCGCACAAGACGTGACTTGCGTTCAATTTACCTGCCATCCTTCTAGGCACCTCTCCCAAACAGTGAAGCGTCCAGTATTTTCTGTGCAAGTTTCATCTGATGCCAGCGTTTAGGTCACAACCCCCCTGCCCTATGGGGTGAGAACACCGCCAAAATTATCCTGAAAACTTTATTTAAACATCTCATTATTATTATTCCATTGTTTGGTGATTTAATGATAATTATATCAGTATTTG
>LD354020.1:103740-123966 GCA_001465055.1 Ptychodera flava | reverse complement strand
ATTATCTGAGCTACAGAAAGTACAGCCTTAGTGTGGCAATGGGTATCAAGATAAATTTCAACGTGAAGGCCATAGTGAATGCTGGTAAATATGTTTCTCTCATGTGAGTGTTTGGGTATGTCTAAAAGAAAATGGCCGACCCACAACGTATGTTTATTACAGATAATTTGCGAGCATAAGTCCAACAGTATGTTTACTGTGAACACGAGAACAGAAAAAAAACAGAATGTATGATCCATAATTATAAATAAACATTGGTAACACCTTCAACCGTGATCAAGCTGACCGACATATGTTTTTTAGACGATATTCAAAAAAGTGTCTCCGATCTAACGGCTCTGGTTGTTAATTTACTGTCCGTGTGCTCAGTCGACCTAAAGATGTTGACCCTTGTTGATTTTCAAAGAAATGACTTCGTTTTTATTCTGAATTTTCGATATATCAGATAGGAATATATATAATACTACTTAATTTGCACTGCGTCAGTTGTCATTGTAATCCGTTGACGCGTGGGTTCGTAATTACAGCCAATATTTTATGTCGCTTCTTTTTTCATATACCTCGAAGCACATTACTGTTTACCCTATGGGGAAAACACCCTCACATTTTTCTATAAATTTGCCGTATCAACCCTGGCATGCTTTGTCCAAATATGGACAAGTGCGTGCATTTCAGAACTAGTTTCATTCTGGTTACCACGCGCGTTGCTATAAACAAACGTTCCATTCGTTAGCAAAGCCAGCGCAAGATCTGAATGTCTCCTCGTTCTGATGGTACGGGCGACAGTGAAGTTAGAGAAATCGGATGATATTTCTCAGGGTTTCATATTCAAATCCAGTATCAGTTATGTATCAATTATGTATCAAATAATATGTATCTAGCAATTCAGAGATATGGTTTGTTTGGCCGGAACAGCCACTAACAATATGACGTCCGACAAAGATTGTTCCTTCCGGTGGGGTTTTGTGTATTTTTGGTAGGAGATACAAACGTGATGTGCGAACGTGTTTGGTTTCGGGATTGAGGAAGCTGAAAGTCGCCAAATCAGCCAAATCAAACAATGTCTAATGAAAAATTGGAAACTAAAAGAAACCTATCAAACACTGGCCCAAGTTTTTCCAGAAAAACCTATCATAGCATACAAAAGGAATGAAAACTTAAAAGACATCCTCGCTCATTCAAGCACAAATCAAGCACAAATCAAGCACGAGGATAGAAATGAACACGAACGGTCTAACCAACAAACCAATCAAAGTTCAGACGACAACATTAACCATAGTATACTATAGCATCTCTGTTTAATGAACGATCGCTACCATCAAACTAACATGCGGGAAAACAAACCAATAGGAGCGACTGATCAAGGAACCACACTTTGGTTCCGAAACACCTATAAGACGCATCACTCTAACATGTAGCCGGTTTTCCCGGGGACCCAGATCACGTGACTAGGGTCAACGCACTATCGATTCACCGGTGTCTCGCCATATTTCTCCATATCATCAAGCCGCATTGATCGATTCAATATACCTTATCATTAACAAAGGTAGAATACGATGTGTGAAGTTGCCCTCACTTTCCTTTATATTTATAGCCCTAACATGCCTGGCACTATGTATCCTCTAGGCAGGTGACCATTTTCCCTCCTTACGTCAGGCAAATGGTCACCTACGCTCGGGCACATAGTCCTATGTTTGGGCAATAATTCATTTTATCGTCCTGATACGTGTCATTTGGTTTTAGTACAGCGGAACGACCGGCGTGTGAAGGCCCGTACGCCGCGCACGACCGAGGTTCGCAAAACCAGTATCAGGGCCGTAAAGGTCATATCATATACCTTATGGAATGATAAATAAATAGTTAGAAATATTGTGCAACGATTTGGAGATAGCAAAAAACATGCGATATCAAAACTTTATCGCCATTTTTATAATTTTTTCGAAAAAGCGATGGTCGTATCTCTTTACCAACAAAGAATGAGGAGTTAATAAAGGTGTAAGAAGAACGGCGTGGTGTAAATTATCGTAAACATATTAGGCTGATATTGACATGCGATCATAAGCAAAACGTTCGTTCGACAGAAATGTTGTGCGTTCAAGTTTGTGAAGATTTCGCTCTGAAATGACCGTGTACTTGAAGCATGGCGACGACGGATAACCGCTTAGCTTAACTATCGCATGGCCAAACTCGATCTGATTTATATTAAGGTCACTTTCAAATTTTTCAAAAAACGCAGATATCATCAATAGCGTGCTTAGTTACCACTGGATTTTAATATGAAACGCCTAAAATATCTCCTGATTTCGCCTCGGGCGTCATAGCACAATGAAGCCGAGTCAGTGCATATTTGCTCAATGCATGTTAAAGTCTGTAACAGTGACGCCATCAACGTTCGAAAATTCTAAAATTGTATAGTACTTCATTTTTGTTTCCATGTCGTCGCGGACGCGTCTTCTACCTACTGTCTGTCTTATGTCTACCTGCTGTACCTGTAGAGGGCAGCATATATACAATCTATACAGTCGTTATTTGCAAACAATTGAAATGTAAAATCGTCATACCATCCTCTGTACACGTAAATGTTATACATGATCAGACCCTCTCACACTGCTACGACATCATCATTTTACGGTTTTGTTTACGATTTCTTGACATATTGGTATAACTCGAAATATGGCCGGTGCAGTTATTACGCAATTATTGCAGAGTTGACATCACACGTACTGAATTACCTCGGTAACAATTTATTCCTCAGGTCAAAATACATCCCTGTACGGTGGTCTCACAAATGGAGCAACTTTCTTACGTAACTGTCTCCACGCAGCTATACTTATTAATTAAGCACCGTTCATATGTTTATTGAATATCTTTCATACATATTTAGATTCTTGGAGTGAAACAGATACGTTTGAATCACTATAATGAGTTAATATAGTATACTATGGTTTAAATTTGCAAGAATACGTGTTTTACGAATAAATTTGCCTTGCCGACTCAGAAATAACTATTATTACTTTAAATGCTATGCCATAAAAGTATGACTTTTCTCGTGATTCATCCTTTCCTTTCTTGCCTAGTACAATGCGAAACGCGTTGTTGAAATAATATCACCATTCCGTGTAGAGTTTATATCCTCTGTCATACTGCCTATGATACTGATATAATACCATTTGATCATTTCTATGAAAATAACACACCCCTGTCTATTCTTGTCTGGTTGTAACATAAGGCAAAAAAATTAAATTGTGCTGTTCCGATAACATTGTTTTCAAAAATAGAGTAGGTCGGTCGGCAGAGATTTTCTCCAAAAATTTTATTCTTAAATATGCACTTTTCATGGGTTCAGAACGATCACACACTGGCCACAATATTTTAAGAAATATGTATCATACACATAAAAGAAATGACAGGTCACGAACACGTGTTTTTACGGTTTTTTTCTTTCGTTTTTTTTTTCACTTCAGTGTTTACGTAGCAGGGTCGGCAGGCAAAAATGGGGTAGGTCGGGTTATCGGAACTGCACAGTTAGTTTTTTTGTTTGGCCTAATGGCCCAAAATACTTTTGATATATCCATTTATATAAACTTATTCTAAAACGTCAGGTCTTGAATCATTTTGTTTAAATGTTCGGAAACAACAAGGTAGGATATGGCAATAATCTTATCATTGTCTCTGTAGCTGAATAGTACAAAAAGAGTCTCTTACGAACACTGGTGTTCTGCCGTTCTAAATAAAAGTGTATGTGCGTTTAATAAAATATATATTTTAACAGCACCAACCATCCTCCAATATTATTGATGTTTGGCGAATGCACAACATAAGTACATACACACGATTTCTTTTTGTTTTTGTTGCACTAGGTGACTAACATTGTGATTTAAAAATAGTAATAAATTCAACAGAAATGGGATATCAGTATCCGAATAACAGTGTCTATCAGTGATTCACTGATAGACACTGTTATTCGCGGACTTTCACTGTCTCAACAAAAAGAATGGTTCGCATTATGTTTAGCGGTGCCTCATCAATGTCCAATAGCTAAAACTAAGAAAAGAGTCATGTGAATTCGTAAATTTTAATACATTTTCTATCAATCATTATACTCAACAAATGAACGTGTACTTGTTTATGGATACTTGGAAGGGGACATCGTTAACTCAGGTGTGTTATAGAATTTTTAACTAGTTTTTATCTTGATTTTCGATAAAATGATACGTCACAGATGACATTGTAGAGTTACTTTTCCACGAAGATAGTGAATTCTATTGACTTCAGTATAGTTGTGGAGTGTACTAAACACCTTCTGATCTAATTTGGGATTTTCTGATCATGATCAAATCATGACATTTTAATGTAAAAAGTATCAAAATCTGACAAATAGAAATCCCTCATCAGTTGAAGATTTCTAACACCAGCTATCTAGAAATAGTAGCACGTGCTACTGGTACAGTGTCTTTGGAAAAACGCTAGCCAGCCTTCCTTATGACGGTATTCAATTGAACGCTGTCTCAAAGCACAGGTATGTAGGCCATGTGTTGGTCAATCAGGCTGACCCTGCTTGAGACTGTGTTCAATTGAACGCCGTCTCAAAGCAAAGGCAGGCCATGTGTTGGTTGATCAGGTTAACCCTGCTTGAGACGTTGCTTTGGGCTAATTCTGGGTTAGCCAATACAGCTAGATGTCTTATTTTTGGTACACGGGAATGACTATGGTAGGACAATGATTTGACAAAATGGTATGTGCCCTCGATGACCTTTGACCACAAATATAAATCAGTAACCACAAGTTCTATACCATCGATATTCCATGTAATGGGGACCTTTTGGTGCCACATCGTGTATCTTATTAGTCCCCAAGGACATTGTCCGGGGGACTCGTAGGTTTGGTCATACCCGTGCGTGTGTGCGTGCATTAGTGCGTGCATGCATCAATCTGTCCCTCCGTCCGTCCTTTCATGCAGATATCTCAGCAATGCCTGGAGTGATTTCATTCAAACTTTATACAGGAATTATTAGCTATTACATACATATGCACGTCTATTTGTTTTATGATTCGATTTAATATGGCCGTTTGACGGCCATTTTGTTTTCTGCATTTGATGTCGGTGCATCCGTTCACGCAAATTTTCTAAGCGAAGCTTGAAGTGATTCTGTTCAAACATGGTACATGGATTACTCCATATATTATACATATACACATTGATTTTTGCTTTGATCCGGTCCAGAATGGCCTCGTGGCCGCAATTTTGTTTCCTGCATTTGACGACTGTGTCCATTCACGTAAATTTCTCAGAGATGCCGGGAACAATTTCATTGAATGTTGGTACATATATATTAATCCCAATTTCATATATATGCACGCTTATTGTTGTAATGACCCGGTCAAAAATGGCTTTAGTTAATAACAGATGCATACCAAAGGCATGACAATATGCAGATTTAGAGACGATTTAAGTTGTACACTTTCTAGACAGAGAGACACTTCAATTCTTGACGCATTCCTGTACACAGATGTAGACGCCTATTTTTAGACTAGTGTAAGTCGTAGAAGTTTACCTTGTAACATGAGTTACTCAGCTGAATAAAATACCATGACTTCGAATATATTTGTGTACCTGTGGCCGTACCTACTAACAGACGTTCTACTTCAGAGTGTGCGTATCAAAAAGCCGATAATAGCTACTCGCATCTCAACCACGCTATGTGACATAATTGGTGGCAGCGGCGTTTAATCACGATAGGTGTACTTGATTACAATATCTAGAAAGGTCGGTCGTCTACAAAGACGTGGTCCACCGTGAACGTCGTCTCGGGTGAATGCCCAGAAGCACTGCATCTAATTGTTTGAAATGTCGTTCAGGTAATGATCTTTCAGTGTTATAATAGAATGAAAAATGTTTTGCAACATCCTGTCGATTAATTTTTGTAATTAGGGTGACATCCCAGATTGGTTTTTGTTTTCATCACCATGGAGCTCAGTTTTGGCCATTGAGCCTCTTCTGTATCAGTATTTTAATCACATACCCAATTAATGAACTTGACTCTATCTATTACCAATTAACCAGTTGGGACAGTGTCATCAACAACGACTGGTCAATATGTACATGTCTTATTTTTGGCTAGCCAACAAAGCTAGACGTCTTGATAAAATCGGGAAAAAACTTTTGCCAAAATATCCAACTGACCCACACGACCTTTCATCTTTTACGAATAGGCCTATAGATAACTAACCACTAATTCTTCATGCTTTACATTTAATTGGATGAAACACCTTTTGGCATTTGACGGTTATTGATTATCATTCTGGTACCTTTTGTCAGTGTTTGCAAGTGCTCTGGCCCCATGAAGCTGCTTACAGCTTTAATTTATCATTGAGTTCATCAACGTGACCGGATATGAACATTCAAAGTGTGCGCGTTTTGATTATTGATTAAAAGTGACGTTCTCAGTTAAATCACTCAATAAATATTCAGACTTTTTTCGGCAGATGTTAAAAACTTTGATGAGGGTTGATTACAAGAGGAATTTATTTATATTTTTTTACAATAAAGACAATTTTCATTGCCATGTTGTGCAAATGCAAATTTATTCAACAATATTGATAGTTTTTACAAACTTGAATCTTGTTTAATGTTACTTTTCTACTATTAATATTTAAAAAAGCTCTGACCCACTCAAGTTAAAAATTGATCAGCTATAGCCATAGTAGTTCAGATATTTTCACACTTATCAAATATGTGTAACTTGTTAGGAATGTCTTTGAAAGCACGTTTGTGAAAAATACGCGTTGCATGCACAAAATTAAACATGCCATTTTGAATTTCTTAGAAGAGCTGACAAGAGTAAGATCATCTGCGAAGAACAAGTAAGAAGTTTCCACATATGAAGACCAGAAAATTGGTATATCATGCAATGCTTCATCGAAGTCATTTACAAAAATGTTCAATAAAAGAGTTGACAATACAGAATCTTGTTGCACTTTAAAAGTAAAGTCGAAAAGGTTGGTAATACCTTTAAACGTTCGAACACATGCTTTGACATTTTGATATATTGAGCTTCTCTCTCCACATTTCAGTAATTTGTAAAAAAAAAGACAATAGGGTGGTCAAATAGCTTTTCAAACTCAATAAAGGCAATTACCGTAAATATTTAGAAACAATGGTATACAGTATGGCAATAGGAATTACGACATCTAGCCAGTTCATCGACAATGGGCTGCTTTCTTCAAGCAATCTATGGAGTCTAAATCATGAATGTTTCAGAATATTTTACCCCTTTCAGGAAGCAATGTCATTCCTCGAAAATTACCGACATGATTCTTGGCACCTCTGTTAGATCCATTGGAGCAATGACACCTGTTGCCGGGGCAGCTGGATAACTTCCAGAATCCAATATTGTGTTAAAAAGTTTACACATCAATACTTTAACAATGTATTGACACGCTTTGAAAATGACAGGTGTCATACCATCAATACCAGGTGTTTAATCATGTTTCGGTTTGTAAGTATACAAATCAATTTCATCAATTACAATAGGTGTGTTGGAACTGCCCAGATTATACAAAATGACAATTTCATCTAAGTTTGCTTCAATGTTTACAAAATTGTTGGTAGTCTAATAAAAAGTCTTGAATCCTTCAATTCAATTGAACAATTCAGCTAACAAAATTTAACCACTCATCACGCTAATCAACTCCCCGTAATGTTTTTACATTGTTTTAAAGTATTCAGATTACACACAGATCTCTTATTTCTATACGTATTCAGTTTGCGTAAACAGAACGCGTCAAATCTTACAATCCACATCATACGATGATTTATTAGTAGAGCCTTAGGCAGAAATTGTGGTAAACCTTTGTTGTGTTTCATTCCATTGGCAGCTGATTTTATCATTGACAACACGGCAATCTGCGTCTTGATCTATATTCTTCTTGCCAACATGTCCATAACATTTATCAACATGAAATTAGGCCTCAAAAGACTCTCAATACACCAAAAATGTTTCTCTTTGTTCTGCTACCTAAATGAATCTGCTGACTGGGGCACTACAGTAAAACTTGCAGAGCCATGAAAGTCAGCTACAATGTCACAATCAAGATGTTAGTGATCAGCTGCAGCCCTGTTATCAACATAAAACTGCAAAATCTTTTAAAAATTACATGGTCGCGTTATTCAATAGCACTAAATCCTGGGTTACTTACTTAAGTAAAATCATCACTTACTATATCTCTATAAAGTGTGCCATCAACAAATCGAAGTTCAGTAAACTTTCAGAAGTCTAGAAGCCTTCTTCCTGTAGTATTCACAACAACATTCCCAGAAGAGCGGAAGGGAATATCAACTTTACAGTTATTGGCAAAGTAATTCCAAGATAGGCTTTCAGCGTTTACTGAACCTATAAGTCGTAACTTTAAGTGTATATAGACGACATCACAATAATTGTATTAAGCAGGGGTGAAGGCTTGACAAAATACGAAAAATGGAAGTAAAATGGCAAGCAAGTGTCAGTCACCTCATTTCATGTCTACCTTGGTGTGGTTTCTCCCTTGGACCGGTTGATAATTTGAAGCCCAAAGACACTCAGTGAACAAGCTAATAGTTCACTTAATAGTCTACCGAATTGTTTGTACAGTTTTGGTAGATTACCTATTGATATTTTATGAAAATCTATGACGCTACTGTTCGGTTCAGAAATTTACTTTAATAGGAAATATTTATTGAACAAACATCAAATAAAGGTTACGAATAGTACATACGAATAAAAGAATATTTGTAAAACGCTATGAATTTCAGGTCAATAACATTGACGTTACACGGTACACAATTTTGGTGAAATATGTGAAATATGTTAGTTTTCTGTTGCGGAGCTTTGGTGTTGGTGAAGTGTTGGAACGCAAAGGTGTTGTCTATGAAGCTATGTTTTTTTCGGAACTTTAAACAAAAGAGAACTACAACTTAAAGAATTATATTTGTACCGGATATAGAAATCTGGATTTAGATTGTGTTTTTTGTACATTTTTTACACCTAATTGGCAGACTCGTAGCTATACTTATTCTGTAATGTACTAGCGATATATATATATATATATATATATATATATATATATATATATATATATATATATATATATATATATGTTTGGCCGCTGGCCAATAGTATTGAATAGACGAAGTGTCTACTAGCAGTTTGAATGGTGCTGTCCAGAAATATTATATCTATTGCAAAATAAAGAATGACTAATTGTCAGTGTCCGTAGGTTCCTTGAGGAGTCGACGGTTAACTTCAGGAATGCGTTTGTCCCGTCGTCGTTTCTCGTTTCCGTAACCTATGACATAAGATAAAAGAAGAAAAAAAAACTACTAGTAAACATCTTCAACATTTAAATAAAACAAATGTTGAGCAAGGACACTGTCAACATCCTTATTTTTGGCAACCACACTCAATGGAAAATGCATACCCGGCTTCCTTCCTTATTGGAATCAAATCATCCTTTTACAGAGTAATGGCTGTTTTTCATGGAGCCAAAAGAGAAAACAAACTGATACAAAATACTCAAAATTCACCAAAAGGCGAACAATTCATAGAAGAGTAGTAGAGTAAGTAAAAGTACAACGTTACCAACATCGAAAACATGGTGGGTTCATCCCCGTTTAAAACTGTTCAGAAAATTCCAGCTCTCTTATGTAAGTGGACATCGTATTCCTCATATTGACTGCAGTGTATTTCAAGCAGTTTCTATAGTCGCTGTGGCAAAAATCTCCTGTGTCACTTGCCCTAGTTCTATAATTATGAATTTGGTCTATTCTAGTGAATACAGGGAGGAGTTGAATTATTATAATCTTATACATCAAAACGCATTTATAAAGGTAAAATCTCATTTTCACAGATATCCACTTCAACCTAGTGACCTATTACAATCACAAGGCACAGAGAGATTATAGGGGCAATTAACGTGGTTGATTCTTCATTTTTGATTTCCACTATTGGCATGTATTCAGTACCGACTACTTCTTTCTTCATCGCGATCCTTGATCATCTGTCCATACTCTGTCGTAACATGCATCGATACACAAGGTGTCAGCACTATGACACAATTACTAATCGTCATCACATAAGATAATACTGAAAATGAAAATACTGACGCGTCTAGCCTCATGCTGCCTGATTTATTTTAGTCGTGATTAGGTGAATGACTAATAGAATCTCACACCCCAAGGACCTGCAATCAGATTTGTCAAGCGAGTTGGGAGCATTTTGTCTCACTCGAGCCGCAGGCGAATGTGGGTTCTAAAATATCACTGACAAGTGTGAGAAATCTGATCCCGGGTCCTTGGTGTGTGATATCTTTTTGTCACATGACCAGAAAATGTGTTAACTTCAGACTGGAAAAATCAACTAATTATTTTAAGTGTATCAGTTACTATCCTACTTCGTGGCTATGTTTAGTTTCACATCCCATATTTCAACTTCTGCTTCAAACGAGATATTCATCAGGAAAGATTGGCGATATTTGGAAATTCGACCCTCTTTTGTGAGCCTGTCACAAACAAACTGACGTACAGCATTATACCGTAACAGCTGTCGTTGCACTGTTACAGATTTACTTTGTAGTTCCGGACCGTGTGCTTCTCATCGCGCCAATGGATATTATTTTTCACGCTAAGCGAAAGACCATTGATTATCCATTCAGAGCTCGTGTGATAATATACCGCTGTATGCGCATTCATACACATAGTAGGACAATTTCTGAGAGTGTGAGATCGTTTTTTCTCACACTGTTGATCCCACACTCCCAGTAAACAGGAATGTGAGAATAAATGAGGTCTACCTGCACACTATATTTCCTATATTCTCTCGATTGGTTTGCATCGAAAATATCCCTTGCAGTAACTCAATAAGATAACATTCTTACCTGACTCAGGATTCTTAATCTGACTTTGTAAATTCTGTATATCCTTCACCAACACGTCGAACTTCGGGCGATCACTACTGTCTTTCAGCCAACAGCGCAACATCATGTCATACCTGACGAAATGTATATATTGTAACGATACTTTTTTGCTTTATGGTGAGCGATACCTTTTTCATGACCATTTTATCTTCTGGGAATACAAGGCCCAATGGATTTATATACAGTAAAGATGATGACAGCAAAATTAAAAAAAATTAGGGATGCTGATTTATTACTGTAGGAAACTTTCATTTTTGATCTTCTGATGAGAGATTCAAAATCAAGACTTTAGGAGCAGAGCCTAGTTAATCACGGGCCATTCAAAATATATCACCTTAATATTGCGGCAAAATAGCAGAATAAAATACAGATTGACTTACAGCTTTGTATCGCAGTTTGGAGGCTGCTTCATTCGATTCCCGTTTGCTACATGTTGCGCTATGTCATCATCGTTTATTTCAGGGTACGGAAGTTTTCCTTTAAAAGACAAAATATTTAAATTATTAAAGTAAATTGTAATTGATTGTGTCTCTTCTAACATGTATTAATTTCTATTCATAGTGATGCGCTTTCTTCTGACAGTTGAAGGCTGATTTTTGTCAGTATCAAACAAATTAACATCACAAGAGTGAGTATGGTTACAATCACATCCCAATATAGATTAAATGTGTACGGCATTACTTACCAAAAGTTAGAATTTCCCACATCAAAATACCAAAAGCCCAAACATCGGTCTTGATAGAGAACTTTCTACATGTACTATTCAGCGATTCTAAAGCCATCCATCGAATAGGTAGCTTTTCCTGTAACTGATAATCATTGGTACTCTTTGCAAACGACAGCGAAAATTACACGTAATCAATATTATGTTATTTTACAGTAGTTAGCGTTAAATTGATGGCAAGTCGGGAACAAGACATACTGTTAAAATTGAGGAATTGCTGAGGCTGTCTCATGTAATTGTCGTCTAACGGTAAAATGAGTAGATCACAATGTATGATGTTTAATCCATGCCAAAATTACTACTGTCCATTTATTATCCGGACGCAACATTCTATTCTACGGAAGACTGGTCACGGCATACAACATGCGACCTGCGTGCAACCCGCCTCTGGCTGTTTTGCCGTGACCTTAGGTCGTAGTACCCTCGTTCTTGCATCTAGTATTTAAACCGTGTCGAGTCTATTTATATGATAGATTTCCAGGCTTTATTACCTTTAGCTCTGCATGACAGGGCTGTGTGTTACCGGCTCTAGGCCTCCTGCCCCAGCCCTGCTGGCTGCCAAAGACAAAACCGCTGATTAGCCTCCGACTGAGACGCTCAATATGTCCCCCGAAAACTAGCGATTTTTAATTTAAAATCGTGATCGATCTCAGTTTCGAGCTTGACCAACTTGTTTAGATATGAGATACGCTAAGCTACGCTTTTAAACTTATGCAAAGCCCATTTTCTCTCTTTATGTGGGGGAGAGGACAGTTCGAATCAGCCGCCATTGTGAATCTCGTTCTTTCCCTGAGCACTCCTGAGAAAGCACAGGAGAATCCAGCCTCGCAAATAACGAAAACGCAAATGGACGTACATAGTTAAAACAACAGCACCATATTCGAACACACCACTGTTGCAAATTATGCATTCTGGAGAGTTATGTTTATGTTTGTAGATGTTTGGTGTTGTTTTGACATGCATGACATCGTTCTAGCCATTGTTTCTTCTTTCACAGAGTTGATTTTCTTATGACCAATAGGCCTATTACCGCAAAACAATAATTAAACCGGACAGTGTTGGCAACTCAATTTAGACAATATGTATAGTTCAACATTGTCAACGGTTCACCGCACACCACTATAATATCTCAGGCAAATGGTTCGATACATAAATCAATTTAGTTGCCTATTTGTTCACAATAACATTTTGTGTAAACTACTACATCCTTGATAAAATCTTTGGGACAAAATAATCGAACCCTACTGGCACCAATGAGCTTAAAAGATGATGTTTCTCATGTGTCGGAATGTTTTCGGCCCATCGACTCATACAGCAGGATAATCATGCGTTGTAAAATTAATGAGGGGAGAAATTGTTTCCAAACTCTATTTAGTAAGGACGTGATGGCCAGAGTAAACATTACATTTTAAAAGAATTACCTCCATACCATTTAAGCTTAAACTTTGATTCACAACACTAAGTGGAAAAATTGTAACTTCAGAAATTTTCGAACAAACACTGGACTAATGCTGGATGACGTCAGAGCGCATATGCGCTCTGATAATCTTTGCGTAGATTTCAGTTAAATGAGAACAACAACCGTCTTTATTAAGGGACTGTTGTAGGGCCCGAATGTAGATAGCTTCCTTGACACCTCGTTCAAACCAACGTGGATCTTTGTCTAGGATCTTATAATGTTTTATGTCAATGGAATGATCCGGACTAGCCTTACGAATGTGGTGTGCCACTTCCGAACTCGCCGACAAGCTTGGGTGGGGTGGGGGTCTGTGTTCACCGAATCTGGCCTTAAAAATGCGTGCAGTCTCTCCGATGCATGGATCACTGCAGGAGTCACAAGGAATGAGATAGATGGAGTTCAAAGTGCCTTCCTTTTGCATTTATCCTCGGAGACAACTAGAATTTGTCTAAGAGTATTGGTAGGCTTGAAGCACGTCTGATCTCCTTATGGCAAAATCCCGCTTGAAGGCCTCAGAAAGACCTTTAACATAGGGGATAATGACAAGATCCTTGCTCCTTTCCCAGGGTTGGAGGTAGTCCGGCGGTTGGGGAAGGAACTCAGAAACTGTAAAACAGGCGTGTTTCATTCGAGCCAACGTCCACTTGGGGTATCCGCAATTTTGTAGAGCGGTTGACACATGGGCAATCTCGTCCTCTAGATCTTCCTTGTCAGTTATGATAGATTCCGTACGGTGAAACAAGATGCAAATCATCCTAATTTGTGCTGGGGCAGGTGATTTGAGCCTACAAATACTCTTAGACAAATTCTGGTTGCCCCCGAGGATAAATCCAAAAAGGAAGACACTGTGAACTCCATCTATCTCATTCCTTGTGCCTCCTTCAGTGATTCAAACAGTGGAGAGACTGGACGTATTTTTAAGGCCAGATTCGGTGAACACAGACGCCCCAGCTCATTGGCGAGTTTGAAAGTGGCACATAACATACATAAGACTAGTCCGGATCATTCCATTGACATAAAACATGTTAAGATCCTACACAAAGATCAACGTTGGTTTGAACGAGGTGTCAAGGGGCCTATCTACATTCGGGCCCTACAACAGTCCCTTAATAAAGACGGGGGTTTTTATCATTTACCTTAGATCTACGCCAACATTATCAGAGCGCATGTGCGCCCTGAAGTCACCCAGCATTAGTCCACCTGATGAAGGACACAGTGGTTGTTCGAAAATTTCTGGAGGTACAATTTGTCCACTAAGTGTTGTGAACCAAAGTTTTAACTTAACTGGTGCAATATCCACACACAGATGAATTTTCATTAAAGAATTACCTCCATGTTGTTTCGTTTCTCAGTTTCTGTTGTTCGTATGGCCATGGAGAAAGAACCTATCTTGCAAACCATTTTGTTATCAAGGAAGACGTTTCGAGCTCCGAGTTTGCGATGTATGATATTCATATCGCTGAGGTGTTGCATTCCGTTGGCGATTTGTCCAATGAAATCAACGAGTTTCTCCGGCGTCGGAGCGTTGGCATCTTCGTATAAGGGGTTACATATGGAGTTACTTTGACAGTGTATGTCATCAATTGCTTTTCCAGAATGTTTCTGTAGGAACTCCTTGATAGTGCCATTTGCAGCGAATTCCATGATGATACCTAGGTTGGCTTTGTGTAAAATGGATTGAAGGAGCGAAATTACTAGGTAAAACGGCATATGTAGTGACTATGCATGCTAAGTATTCCTTAATAAGATGAAAAATTCGTGCCATAATAATGGAGGCACACGAAAATCATCATCAAGCAGACACAGGTGAAATTCAGACTCATAGCTTTTTTTTTTCTCTAATGTTCCAAAATAAGTGTTTTCGCTCTTTCTACAGTGCAAAATATATTGTCTATGTATGCCCTTATCTAACACGATATACTTTAAAAACACATTTCTCACCACTTTATTTCTGGCCCAACACCCTTAAAAGTATAAGTGAGAGTCTGTTTTGAATACACAATATACAGAAAATTTGTCACATACATATATTTTATCATATCAGAACGATTTTGAGACACCGTAATCTTAAATACAATTGCAAATACCTACGCCATCGACGTTGAGATTTAATGTGTCCTATGAGGTGGATAACATTAGTATGCAGTCGTATTTGACGCATTATATCGAGCTCATGTCTCAGTTTGTTTTCCTGATCCTTGCTGTGTTTATCTGTAACAGCAATGTTACAAAGAAGAGTAAGGGCTTCACCCAGTGATTTGGCATTGGCAGTGGAAGTTGGCCTTTGCTATTCAAGTTGTCTATTGTATCATTCACAGAACTCTTCAGACATTGCAAGGCGTGATAATATATCGCAGACTCGATAAAAGAAGAGAATTATAAAAATTGGCATGACGAAGAAGAGAGTTAGTATGAACAGTTCATTCGCATTTCCCAAAACTCCGATAGAGAACAAAGGGTCTATGGGATTAGCAGCGTGCGATCCTACTCGGAATAATTAAGAGGTGTTAATGGGTTGAGGACGGAATGAAGCTGGACCCGATCGACTGCACAAGGTCCGGTTCATAGACACGTCCATGCGGGTATACGGTAATAATGTTTTCGGATTACAAGTTATTTCGGATTACCCGCAAGTCCATTTTTAGAAATAAAAGTGTTACAACTATTTTGAGAAGAATTCGTCAAAATGGTTTTAAAGTACTTTTTACATATTGGTAGCGAGATTCGATGCAACTAGAAGTCTGCAGGGAGTCAGTATGTTGCTGTAAAGTGACAAAGTTTCGAATAGAAATCCGAAACACATACCGCTGCATCACCAGACTTAACAGCAGTTGACATCACAGAGTCGTTTACATTCCGCAATCGTCCGCGTATCTCCGAATTTTCCCTCGTTTTTGCAGTTTTTTAACGGTCGGAATATTTTCTGTACAAGGAGTGCTCCATAATTCGGTAAAGTATGTATGTTAACTACTGAAATGTTGTTGT
This sequence comes from Ptychodera flava, assembly GCA_001465055.1. NCBI lineage: Eukaryota > Metazoa > Hemichordata > Enteropneusta > Ptychoderidae > Ptychodera > Ptychodera flava. The sequence goes on along the minus strand of LD354020.1, from coordinate 107,848 downwards.
TTGAAAACTCTGAACGGCCAAATTTACCAGGACAGCGTTCAGCTTTGTGTAAATGCATGTCTACCTTACCGCTTCTGACTCCATCAACCGATGGATAGTCCCAATTTATCGCGCAGTTTCTCCTGACAGCGAAAGTCAGTGTTACAAATGTATTTTCTAGTACTTTGCGGATGTAAACATGTGTAGCTTATCCGAACTTTGGTGTTTCTTTAGGCTAAAACAGTACCAAAATGTTAGAGGTTCTATATTTGAGCTCCGATGGAGTAGTCATTTTTTGTGTTCTCTGATTTTCGTTAAATGTTGCGTGACAGATGAAATGAAGGTCAGATTTTCGTTTCGCAGGACTGGGGAAGTGTAAACCGGTCTAACTTGTAAATGTTTGTTGTTATCGGAGATTTTTATGGTAGGGAATGTAAACTTATATTGTCGATATCTAGCAAGAGTTTTCTGTAGCGTCTATGGCTAAATGTACACTGTTTTATCGTCTGGTTTTTTCCCGTTGGCTTCGGCTTGAATCCAAAATGTGATCTTCATCGTTACCAGAACATTCACCATGACTAGTATCAAAAACCCTCAAAATTCTCTGTGTCATTACTCGGAACGTGCCATGCAAAAGCAAAGTGTACATATTCAGAACCTCAGTTTGATCGTTAATGAGATTCAGTGTTAAGTACGAAGTATTGTTGTCGGGGACCGCTTGGCAAATAAACTTTAATGTATTCCAAGATAGATCGCACAAAGAAACCTCAGCAGTTGCCTGTCACGTTTTTCTCGAGGGTCTATGGTCCCAATTTATTATGTAAAATTCAACCAGATGGTCTCATATTCTCGTAGTTTGCATTGATAGCCAGAAAAGTAGTTGCTTTTTGTTCATACCTTTGAACGTCTTCACGATGACAGTGGTCAGTCCATCACGGACGTTTATATCTGTCATTTTCATCTTGTAAATTCCATTTCCTGAGGCTCCAACACGCTCCAGCTGCGATGATAATGGCGTTTCAATGCCGTCTATGATTGTGGTGAAGGAAGACAGCGGCGAGTTTCCAGATCTGGAGGAATCTCTATTATCTTGAGATTGCGGTGACATCTCATGTTCGTCGACAGGGTTGTCTTTGTCTATGCCTTTGTATGGGATATTCGAAAAACACCCCTTTATTCCAGAAGAGTAGAGAAAGTCAAATTTTAAGAAAATTTACAAATAGAAGACCAGAGCATTAGTTGAAACATATCCCAACAGACAACACCTGTACCTAATATATATTTGTCAAGTTATTATTTATTTATCCTACACGATAATGTCGGTTCTAAATATGACGATAACCTTTCAGTGGTGAGAAGTCGATCACAAAGTGTAATAAAAAAGTGAATGTATTCTAAATAATTGCCTGTATTCCTCGCGTCCCACACAAGATATTTCCACTGGGTTCTGCTACCATTACTCGCTAAAAAATTATGAATGTGATCAGATAATACGGCTAGTTTTAAATCGGATTCGAACCCACAACATACGGCATCAGTCGCCTAGCGGAGAGGCCACAGAGAGAACCGCTCGGCTAAATCTCCACTCCCAAAAAGAGTGGTTCAACAGCCGGCTAAGTTGTTACATTTTTCTGACTTAGACCGCTCCACACGTTGTAGAGTTCGTGAAGCACTCACGCACGCACTCTCACTATCACACATCGCCCATACAAACTTTATCGAAGCGAAGCAACGAATACATCGCTTTAACTGGGCGAACGATAACCTCGGGGACAATTCTGTCCACCAGCAGAGCTATCAACCCAGGGTAGAAAATACGGCTAGTTTACAATCGGGTTCGAACCCACAACATACGGCATCAGTTGCCTAGTGGAGAGGCCACAGAGAGAACCGCTCGGCTAAATCTCAACTCCCAAAAAGAGTGGTTCAACAGCCGGCTAAGTTGTTACATTTTTTTCTGACTGAGACCGCTCCACACGTTGTAGAGTTCGTGAAGCACTCACGCACGCACTCTTATTATCACACATCGCCCATACAAACTTTATCGAAGCGAAGCAACGAAATGTCATGTATTTAACTTTTTTGATTATACAAGCCTTAACTTTGTGCCTATTACGTCACCCTTGCTATCTCTGCATAGTATTTCAAAGAACAAAGTTTATATCTCGTAAGTACCCTCCTTTATCTCCTTCATCAATTTGCTCTGTCGAACACCAACGCGAGAGCTTATCCGCCTGATCAAATAACTCATTAGCAGCTCATAATATGAAAGACGTTCTCTACCTTATGAGCTGCTAACGAGTTATTTGGTCAGGGCGATAAGCCCCAATGTTGGTGATACTATGCGGAGATAGCGAGGAAATAGTAATAGGCACACACGCGACACAGGCAAGGGTCGTACAATGAAAAACAAGTTAAATACATGACATTTATTGATCATGTTCATAACTTCTAGAAGAGTAGTGCCTGCAGTACCTTGTGGTATTTCATTCATGTTCAAAGATTTATTTCTCTAACACAAAGACTATAAAAACAAACAAAAGGCCTCGCGATAAAAATAGCATGTTTAAGATGTATGTATGTATGTATGTATGTATGTATGTATGTATGTATGTATGTATGTATGTATGTATGTATGTATGTATGTATGTATGTATGTATGAATGAATGAATGAATGAATGAATAAATATACGTAGGTTCGTACCTACGTACGTCCGTACCTACATCCGTATGTACGCACACGCCCACCACCGCATGTTCGTAAATATGGCTGAATACATTAATGTATTCTTCCAACTAAGTTTCTCTACTTTATGAAAGATCTTTTTCATAAACTTACATGCAGGTTTCCCCTCCGATAACATATTAGTAGCGTGCCGAAGGCAATCAACAAAAGCACGATGACACAGACACTTCCAACAATGATACCCGTATAAGAGCGATTGCTATCCTCTTTAGGTTGAAGGTTCATCTGAAGGGCGAAAATTCAAATGACAAATTTGGAAAGTCGTGAACATTAAATAGATTGGTGGACTACCACGATGTTATATCTGGGCATACATGTTCATCATGTTTACAGGTTTTGCACAAGTGAATAGATGCTTGTCACATATAGAGTACCTCAGCACGGGGAGCGCAAATACTATATTTGTAAACGTTCTTGGATCCTATGCGCGATAGCGTCGATGAACTTTTTTTAAAATAATAGTCCATTTCCCTACCACATGGGACTCGCCCATATACGAGCCAACACAAGCAACCACGTTCCAAGTTTATTTTAAAGATTTCATTCTAATCTACTTTGAAACGAACCCTTACCAAATCGTGTAGCATCACTAAATGACGATACCTTGAACTCGAAAGTTCTTTTACATTAAATTATAAGCAAACCTGAATTAGAAAACTTAGAAAATTATAAGCATTGTTGAAATATATGCTCACTTTCTTCACTGTGGTCAAATACAAAATTAATCAATCCCAACGTCTTTATAAAAAAATTGAAGTGATCTGATAACGAATGATGACGTTATAAGCTACCAAAAATACTTGTGCGATCTCATTTTAAGTGAACCCCTTGCGATCACATTTCTAACATATTAGTAAGCCTAACAGCTATAAAGAGTATATTGAATTCATATTCCTAGATTGCATACACTTTTTTCGCACCTTATATGACGTTACAGTTTCCAACATGGCGCTGTTGATGACAGTCAACGTTAAAAGGTAGTCGTCTCCGTATTCTGTTATGGGAACAGAGAGCATACTGGCGCTAAGTTCAAAAACATGCACTCTGCAATAACATTCATTGTCCTTTGGTATGCAGCTGCAGTCCGGTAAAGTACATGCAGATATCTGTATAAAACAGCAAAGGCGATATGAGAATAAAGACAATAGTTTTCCTCAAGAGATAAACTGGCAGGCGTTCTTTGATAGGTAGACACCATGACTACATTAAAAATTAATTGCTTAAACAATCATTAAGTCTTTCCTTAAACCATTCGTCGCTAGCCAAAATCGAAAGTATTTTTCCCGTAATTTCAGAGTTTCAAACTTACAATAGATAAATATTTAACAAATAAATAATGTCATCTCTTTGTGCTTGGGCGGTAAAAACTGATATAATCTCTC
>LD354020.1:86873-101873 GCA_001465055.1 Ptychodera flava | reverse complement strand
GTTCTGGATTTACTAAAAGGGCAAGAGGTGTGGCTTCTTTGGAGTCTGATTCGGTATGAGACCAATCTTTCCTCAAAATTTCGAGGTCACCTTTCGCCTACTTTCACGTGTCTCAGCAATTAAAGCATCGTGCAGGTATTGGCCTTAACCACTTTTTCATCGAGCAGACCGAACTATTGGCTAACCAATTGGGCTTAGAGTTTTAGTTTTGCTTGTATACGTACCTATATGAAAACATTTCCCCTAATGTTTGGTTGAACTCGAATGACCTCTTACGTACTTTAAGGTATATCAGCAAGAACAGCAGTATGAGACATTTCGTTGGATGTGGATTCAAGTGATAGATAATGCACAAATCTAATTCTACCTTGACTAATAAGGGCAGAGGTTTTAGGGGGTTTGTGAACTTATACCAGTAACAAACAAAACGCATTGAAGATTTTTGAATGACCTCGGATGACCGACCTTGGACCAACGATCGCTAGTATAACATGTCATCTGTCGTATCCTATGCATTAGTAGTCGCAGCAGACACATCGCGGGAATACTGACAATTGCTAATCCACAGTTATATTTAAAACACGAGTATCTGTCTCGTCGTTAACGTATGCTGTACTAACTCAAACAGCTAAACCTGCCACATACTAGTACTATTGGGATAGATATAAACTAATGTTTAACACGTGACAATACATTTTTGCTTAAGTACATATTCACTTGTTCCATGAACCTGTAACACATTACAATACCTTAGTGTCATAGACAGTTTGAAAGCTGATTAAAACACGCTTGAGTACACGCAAAGCAATTGAATCTACAATCAGAGAAGATATCACAAGTATGGTACTGACTAAGGCAAAAATGGTTATAGGGGAGAACGTATGGACTTGTACAAGACACCAATGTCGTTGGGTATTCAAAAACAAAAAGTGAACATCGTGTGAACGAATTTTAGCTTTCTCCGACAAAAAAGAAATGTTTATTGCAGACATACCAACCGTTCATTCAGGCATAGTCATTAAGTGTAAAGAAATTAATAATGAATAATGAATGCGCATTTTCCCGAAAATAATTTCTGTATCTCACATTTTTTGTTTAAGGATAAAGGTGACGGGGAAATACAATTCTGCTTTTCGATATTATGCTTGCTTGATATTTCTACTCACTCTGCATCAAAACCATAAACAGTAGTTTCTGTTTGATCCCTTTCGACACCTTCTCTCGTTTGGTTGAAACCATTGACTTCCGGGGGTGTTGAATCTATATGTACGAGTACATTGTCCTGGTTCACATTGCCCATGACATCTGTAGCTCTCACCCAGACGCGAATGGAATCGCCATCTTCACGGGGCATGTTAAAAGATTGTTTTTCCACCTTGGAGCAAATGATAAACAGCAAATTTATTGACGTATTTGTGTTAAAACTTTGTATACATGTTCAAGTATTGAACTTACATTTTTATATTATATTATTTCACAACTGAACGGAAAGGTACACAAATGTGCCACGTCCCTTATAAAGACAAATTCAATTGCATCTTTGATAAATTTTTGGATATTCTTCAATAATTAAAAACCATAATTTCGTCGACGTCTTTCCAATTGCCCGGAGGAATTTTGATAGAGCGCCCTCCTTGATGATCCCTTGCCAGGTCAACTTCAAATCTGACAATCGCGTTGATGTTGGGTATTGCTTCACGTGACCTTGTCTTGGGCGGCTGGCCGGTCGTGTATTCATAACCTGGGGTCAGAGGTGGCGAATTGTCTGCAACTGCATTGAGCATTTTATGTTCTCTATGGTAGTGGTTGAAGAAATGGCCAGTCCACGTTGCTAAGATCTGTGATATGAGAGAGAGAGAGAGCAGATTAGAAATTGAACAAGTATTGTATGTCCTATTTAAGTAATATCGATTTCGCTGATTATTGGAGTATCCCCTGTCTAAAATTAATACAAATTGTCCAAAAGGGCAATGTAGCAATACGTTCGTCCGCTAACAACAACACACCTGACTCCTGAAAATTTTACCGGTAAAACACTGATATTTGAAGGAAAACAAAGAGGTCATTTTGTGTTATTATTGGGATATGGATACATTCATGTCTTACTACACTCATGGGAAGCAAAGCCACATCCCTAACATCTACTTTTCGTTCATTAATTATATGGATGGATATCATACTACCTGAGGCCCACTGTGTTTGACATTTTGCAGATTTGTTTGCCACAGAAAAGTCGTGTTAGCCGCTGCTGATTCAATAAATATTGAAAACTGGCCAGTGGTGTCTATTTCAACCTCGTTGACGTCATCAAACAGTAAAAAGCGTCTGGCTTGTTGGATGTTTCCCGCGACGTCATGAACAGTCAAAAGGACACAGTAGTCACCTTGAAATGGAGATTGGCGACATTGTGTTTACGGTCAATAAGACACAGCCTGTAGTCACATTTTGGAAAAAAAAACACTAGCAACAGGGCGTGTTTACTGTTTGACCTTGTATGACATTAACTGTTCACGATATTACCTTTCTTCTGGCTCTCTGCAGCTCCTTCTTAAATTACTAGTACATGCAGTCTTTTTCTGGACACGGCCAGTTATAAGATGAACAGGACTTGTTGCATCATGCAAACAAAGCTAGAATTTGAAATTGCGGCAGATCAATATTACTTCGTAGACTGCATTAGAAAGCTACGTAGTCAGCAAAGTGGGTATTTACAGCTCAAACAACGCCACCAAATAAATATGCCACGTCATAGAGTCAAATGTCAGAATAATTCATCATACCTGGTTTTGTTAGACTTGTAGTGAACTTAGACGAAGAGACATTCAATTCCTCCCTGATGCTAGGTTTAACAGTCCCATATCCAAGCAAATCACCGTAAAGTTGCATCTTGTAGATTTCCAGCACATATTTAGATATTCCTGACAATGTATCTGTCCAACCAGACCAATGTACGCTCACCTTTCTCTGAATTAAATGTTTAGCAGAGATTTCGTATCATTTAAAAGAGGATTTACAGTTTATTGCACCTCAGTGCAAGACCAAATTCAGGATATCACACTCACATTAAACACGAATGGTACTAAGTTGGTATAATTGGATGGTGTAAGGTCGTTTTAATCTGCAAATGTAAGCTCGTCTGCTTTTCTTTTTATTTTATGCACTTTTTTGAGTAATTTGTAATATTGCAACATTCAGCTACAGGACAACTAATACTTTTGAGAAATTTGAAAAATATGAAGATCCAATTATCCCAAATTAGTTCCAATCGTGTTAATTTAGTTCTGTGGTTCTGTAGGTTAATAGCACTATGAATATGAAAGTGCCAGCTTGCAAATATGCATGTTTTCATTATATCAATTGCTGTGTCCAGAACCAGGCCTTTCTCTATACATGAATGTAGATTGTCGCCTTTTTATAGTTATATTCATCATATATAACCACTTCTACTGTACTTATTCTTTTTGTTGTCCAAAAGTGCAACCATTATTGAGGACCAGTACCACCTACCCACGCTATTAACCAGGCGTACATCAATGCATTTACTGAAGACTGAATGTATGATATTGCTTGAACCTACACTTTTTGTAACTGCTGCACCTGCGTCCAGCATAGTCTCAGAACAACTTGCTGTGATGGAGCAGTGTTCCGGTTTTTCAAAATCAAATGTGAAATCGGCAACGTAAGAGATCGTTTGCCCCTTATAGTATTGCTTAGGGTCCACCGTATATCCTGATGGTTCGTCGAAGTTTCTAATGTCCACATATCCACCATTTGTTGCCGAAGTTGTCACGTAAACTCTAAAAGTGAGACAGAACACACATTACATCGATGGCCCAGTGTAATAGGGACGTAACTCATATTTTTGTATATAAAGGAGGCCTTATCTACTACGTCACGATCCTGGTGTGCTCCCGCACTCACGAGGCGTGCAGCTTCTGGTTGTAGTTGGACTGACTCTTTTAAGAACACTCCTCATATTCTGCTCAAAATCGAGTTTTTTATATATTTTTGTTCAGGAATGTGAAATGCATCTTTTGTGAAAATTTTGAGTAAACTAGTTAATGTAACTCATGTTGCTACATAGAGATGTAACTTGAGTTACGCCCCTTTTCCACGAGAAAGTCAGTGCACTATGGGCGTAACTCCGTACGTACGCCTGTTTTGCACGGTGAAATGTGACAACATCAAAATGTAAAAACATCTTATAATAAGGATGCTATTCATGAATATTTCATCAAAATCATAAAATTGACATGTGCACAAAGGAAGTAACGTATGATGAGTTACGCCCTCTCAAGTGCGTAACGCATAATGATGTGCTTCCTGTTTGCTCAAAATGCTGGTGCAATACAGGCGAAACTTCTCCACCTTAATTGAGTGCAATTGAAGTCACGGAACTGTGTTGCCGGGTAGAAGCAATAAATCATGTCAACTCAATAAGATGACTGAGGAATGACTTCACCCAATTAGCATGCTGGTACACGCACCTCCGACAAAAAGAGGAATTATTTCTCTTTCATAATTCTGTCATGTTAGCTTGAGAAATGGGTACCTTTATGGGGACTGTACCTTTCGTGTCTACTGGCCTTGATAAAACAAATTAAAAATTCCATAAATCACGTACTTATCATGGTTGTCGAACGCGAAGTTTAAATCTTCATACACGTTGCAAAAATGCAAATCTTCGTTCGGGTTGTCCTTGTCGTGTCCCGTCGAGCTTGTCACACTTCCGTTGAGTATGGTGTATCCGTCTAAAGGTACACAAAATTACTAAATTAAGAAATTCACCCTCGGAAAGTTATGTGCTGGTTCCATTATAGAATATCCACTAAATGAAATGTATGTAGCCTCAACAAGAGTTCTGATAAGAAAAGAAATTGAAATGTAAGCATCGGATTTTTATTGTTCGAAATTTGCGGATACTGTGACATGACGTTCTGTGACGATGGGGATACAGTCTACTGCCCCTCGTCGTTACACCAAATCCAAAGTCATCGATGCATCACAATAACGTTAGAGCACTCAAATTATTGCATCTACTTTTCATCGTTTATATTCAAGAATCAAAGCTGATGATTTTTTCCGTCGTACGAATAAGTGCAAACATACACGCGTTTTAAACATTGTAAATAAAATTCGTACAAAAGACATGTAGGCAGAAAAGATAAGCGATAAAGTACCCCTCAATTTTTTTTACGAAAAATCTAAAAAACTTATGCATGCAAGGACCAGAAATATATTGTTGCCAAACTTAAGACATTTTGAATTCACAGCTCCTTCGGAAGCAATACTCATTCCTTATTCTTAATGTCTTAATATTCATGTCGAAAAGAAATTACATAGAAACCAAGGTCATTGTTATGTTGAGTGCTGACGGTGAAAGGCAATCGTGTACATATATGAATAGTGAACTGCAGGAATAGGCTATTGCTACGAAAGTGTTGCTACCAAAGGGTCTTGACAGAGCATACCTCTTTGTACGAACCAGTCAAACGATGACGCAACGACGCCTACGGTGAAGTTGTTGATGTAGTAGGGTTTGGGATAGTTGGTGATATTCTGCATGATGTATTCGGCTGACCATTTAACTTGAATTTGATCAGGAACTAAACTAGTGTACACCGTGTCGGACGCCTCCTGTTCGTCGGTACAGTCTGCTTGGACCGTCCAGTTTGTTTTAGTGTGCGTAAGGTTAGCCTCGCAATAAAGTATGGTAGGAGAGGTGGTCACTGGTGGCAGACATGACATTAGTAAATTAATAAACAGAAACTGCCACCTTTCCCTTCTAGCCCTAACCAATGCTCCTTTATTACTTCTAAGCAGATTTGGCACACTGCGTTCGTTGTTCGAAGGGTAAGCTTATTTCCAATCCCATGTATCATTATGCTTTCACTTGACAACTCTTACGCGACATCTCTCTCTCTGGATCATCGGCACTTTGCGATTATCGATCTGAAGAAGGCAGTCTTACACCAAGGCTTTGGGCTTATCAATGTCTCAATTGAATAAACTGAACGTGGAAGTTACCCTCGTAAATGCACACTTAGTCTAACTTCCGGCGTTGCAAAGGTATGTAAGCTTGCACGGAGATTTTGTACATCAAATATGATTTCGTTCTCGCCAAATAGTTTCTCGTGCTCATGTGCTCCTTGTTCTAAGGAGAAATTCCTCATTTGCAGGAGAAACTAGTTCCTACTCACAATATTATTATTTCATTTGCCTTACAAAATGTCTCGTACAGGCTTTCATACAATGGACACTATACGTCAATAAATGGATCGATGAAAAATGGCTTAAAGTAGTATGCGCCTCGAAAGTGAAACACTTAAACTTTTGGTGAAGTTGTACTCCGAGTCGTACTCCCTGTTGGAATATTTTAACCATTCACTTTCAAAATCGAGAAAACAAATCAGGGGTCACCGTGCAAATTTTGGTGCAAGAGAAACAATTACCCAAGATTTACCGACGTTTGGAATTCAAAATGGCTGCCATCCCTGCGAAATCTCTATGGAGAAAATTATTTTTCGATTTCGTTACTCTAAGGCGGTGAAAGTTTTTTTTACTCTATGGGCTTCAAATGAACTCCCACAAGTTGCGTAAGTTGTAAATCAGAAAATAATTGTAAAGTTTTAGAGTCCAAAAATCTGTCCCCGAGACGCATCGAATGGCACATATACGGGGACCTTTTCAGTACGCAGAGGGCAGTCAGGCGATAGATTGAGACTAGCAACCAACTACCAATCAGTGTCACTTACTTTGCATGCATTTGTCACCACTGAATCCCGGTGCACATGTACACGACGTTGGTGTGCTGGGACAGTTGCCCGGATAACAAAAGGTACTATCTGGTCGCCAAGAACACAACGCTGTTTGATACAAAATGAGATTTATTATTTAGGCTTTATTCACAATCGCCTCTGGAGGGGGATCCAATGAAAGAGTTCTCAGATTTTTTCAAATGCCGTCATAACGAACTCACAACGCGTTCAACTCTCCCTACTGACTTGTTATGATTTTGAAATCCCTCTCATATGGAAGCGACAAAAATCGCAGGTGTGTCGCAATATTTTTTTCAAGCAATTTTGAAGGGTCTCGAAATTTCACATATGCATTTTAGGGAGGTTCACCATTTTTTGCACAACCAGCAGAAAGCAAACTGCTACTGATGTGCTAACTCGGAAGATTGTACCTGATTTGTCAATTTTCTTTTTTCAGAGCAATGTAAGGAGTCTGTTGCCTATAATATAATGATAACGGTAATATTCAGCCAATCAATTTGATAACAGCTTCCGAGATGTTGCACATTAGCTTCCAAAAGTGCTTTGTGCCAAAATATCAAATCATATACAGTGGAGTCTGTGGTTAAACTATTAACATTTTCCCCCTAAAAAATCTATATCTGTACATTTATATATATGTTCGATAGTTTATGTAAATGTCACGGGAATGTATTTTGCATTAATTAGCAGATAAAAAAGTGCTTGTTTGTACAAAAAAATTTTAAAACTTCATCGACAATGTTGATTTACGACACACACATAGTCTATGTAAAAACTATAAACACTATTTTCAATATAAATGTAGTAATATCTGTGTATTTATAGACTTGAATGGATAATGTACTTTATTAGAATCGGATGTTACAAGTGCATATAACAAAACTGTGAATATTTTACAACATAAAACTGCAATATTTGTGCATTTATAGACGGTTGACAATTGACATAATTTATTTGATTAGTACAGAGGGGTTACAAGTGCATATGTATATAAAAGAAATTTGATTTTCGAATTTCACAGAGAATTTTGATCTATCATGCATGGGAGTCTATGACAAAACTGTGAATATTTTTCCCAAATACAATGTAAAACTTGCGATACTTGTGCATGTATAGACGTTGAATAATTGACATATTGTACAATAGAGCGGTTTCACGTGCATGTGTGTACAGGAAATTTGATTTTTGAGTTTCACCGAAAATGTTGATTCACCGTACATTGGAATCTATGAAAAAACTATGAATGATTTTTACTAAACTAACCAAATCTATGCTTTTATAAGTGTTTGACAATTGATACAAATGTACGTGATTCAAATAGATTGTTTGAAAGTTTTATAGGGGCTACAAATATTGTATCGGAATTTCATCCAAAAAGATTGTTTCACTTCTCGTTGCAGTTCACAGGTAAACTGTAAATATTTCCCCTGACAAAATCCACTATATCTCTAATACGTGTGTATATATTTCTATATGTGCATATTTGTAAGTGTTGTTAAATATTGACGATTAGGCTGTAATAAGTTTCTTTGTTAACAATAATAATGATCTCTATACAATTACGAGGCGCACTATAAAAGAAGGTAAACATTACAACTTCCCTCACCAGTTAGGAAAACTGGACACAATTAAAAATCTGTATGAAAGGGACATGAGGTGTACCTTTTGGTCGATCATGTGTGTCTTGTTCTATGTTTTGACTGCAGTTTCTTTTTCTAATCCGCACAGCATGCTAGAATAATAAAATTTTGTTTGGCAAATACTCTGTATATGCAAGTGTAAAGACCGTAATCATTTCTTTTGACGACAAAGGAATTCTAGTCCGGACTTGAATTCAATTTTAAACGATAAGAATGATATCAATGCTGACTGTACACGCAGGGAGTTGAACGCGAAACTGCAGTGGGTACACAAAGAAAAACACTCAAAATTAGAAAAACGTTATAGTTTAAAATTGACGACCCAACAAATATTTCATGTCACAAGTTTTGTTTCGAGTCCCCCTTTATGTCCCCAAATTCATTCAAGTGCCCCAACATACCCTAATATTTTCAAGGCCCTCCCCCCGTCAAGTCTCCAGCCGCCTGAAATGGTGATTGTGAATTCAGCCTTTCAGCGACACATCTGATTTTCAGACGATGTAAAAAATTATATACAATTAACACACCAATATTTCCTCACCTTCACATTTTCTGTTTGGAAAGCCATCAGAATCAGTGAGCCGAAACGCCCGAATTTCTTCATTTCTATAGTATTTACACTGTTCACAGATGTAGTCATCAGCGCTTGTACAGTTAAGTTTCTCGCAATTTGAAATATTGGTACATGCTAAAGAAAAAAATATAATGTATAGGTATACGAGAGGTCAAGTGAACGCCTATCCATCATGATATCAGGTCAACGTGTGAGGGTAGCTATCCTGCAATCAGTGGAAGTTAGTACAACGGTTCTTTTATTTTAAGGGTTTATCTAAGGTATGGAAATCAGTTTGTTTTGCAAATCGGGCAAACAACATTTCAATTGTCATTTAATTCTGTTTGAATTTTACTCGTACCGTACTTATTCTCTGTCTTTGTAATATTTTCGATTTTGATATAGACATAAAAAGAAACCCAATATTATTTTCCTGTTGCTCCTTTGTTATCTTAATTATTAGTCAAGATCATTTGATTGAACGTTTGGCATTAAAAAATTACATCCTTGTGACTAGAAACAGCAATAATGTGATCATTGTATTTCCTCCGAGACGAGAAAAACTTCATGTAAAGTTCGTTATAGTCTGTTTTACTTATTCGTTTGAACTTTGTAGTTGCCCAGTAACATCGGAGTCAGAGTAGTTTATTATCGTTCTTGTAGTTGGTAGGATCAGCCTGGCTGCACTAGCGCAATGAGCTAGACTACATCAGCTACAGCGTTTTGCAAGCCAGGGGCTATGAGAGAGTGCTGTATCGCACATATTAACTCTTCTCACAAACGCACGTTTACAAGTATTTAGGATAGTAATGTTAATTTGTCATACCTCAAGCATAGATTGAATAAAATCTAGCGGCAGTCTTTCTCATGACGCCCTATTTTCTGAAGATTGTTGTGTGAAGCAATATTGCTAAATTTGTTGTCTGTGTGACGTCAGTTATTTTTCCTGTACTCAGATGTTGAAGGTTTACTTGTTGAATTTTCGAAATATATAACCAGTCAAGGAATGTTGCTTCTTGTGAGGATAATTCAAATGTGAGCCACATTTTCTTGATTTTCGCTTAATTTATCTACATCATACATATTGTATTGTGCGCGAATACCAATCTGTGCATTATGTCTGTCTGGGTGAAAACTGAGATATATTTTTATGTTTTAGCTCCTTTGAGAAATATGATTTAGTGTTGTAGTTAGACGAATCACTGGAAGAGTCAAGGCCATTACACCACATCATCCATAAAACAAGGACTATTCTTAAAACCACTGACTTAAAAATTGAGGAACTCGATGGAAATTTATCACGTGCTCTTAATATCATGCCATCGATGTCAACGATTTGAAACATTCTAGTTGGTCAGATAGGGTTATGTGACGGGCCTTTAATTAAACAATGAGCCTCACCCAGCGACGGGCATACACCGAGATTTTGACCAGTTCGCGGCATACATGAAAGAGCGATGGTAAGTACATACTACAGTAAACGAACTGGTAAAAGTTGTGCTGGTGGTTAGGCCAAAAAATTGTTTCTGGTCCTTGATATTCAGAAAAAAGTGATGCGGCGACGCGATTTTCTTTCCTTTTCTTTTTTCCCCTTTCTTTTTTATTCCTAACTTTGCTGGTTGGGCACCATTGCTGCAACAGTTATTGTCGTTATCGCTGGCTACACAATACTTCCGTTTTCTTTTTAGCATTTTTCGATATGCAAATAGGGATATCAAGGATAGCTGTACTGATTAGTATGTAACCTCCCTTGACGCACAGGTTCTGTAATGACGCGCGAGGTGACCCAAAACAGTTTTTTGGCCTTAATTTCCATTACATCAGAATAGTACTTTTAGAATTCTGGCGTGAAACTTAAAGAAAATCATTTTTCTCTCTCTGAGACCTCGCATGTGTTTCAGCTGTGCTTTATCGCAAATATTGCATGGTTATTTTCACATATCGACCAATGAGGGTTGCGTCGTATGTTACGTCTTTACCAATAAGAGGGTCAACTGGCGATTGATGTCCAACAAACAGAACGAGCTCACAAACTGATGATCAAAAAGTTGAAAAATAACAATGGACCAATCACAAAAGGAACAACCTTTCTTCTCTACCGTTCCAACAGCGTTTTCAGACACTGCTGAATTATTACATTTGTGTTCTTACATGCCTCCATCTAGACGCCCAGCAGTCGATGTATTGAATTGAAAAGGGGCATCCGGGGATTTTTTCGGTCAAGTGAGCCCTTGCCATGGTTTTCCAGACCAATGAAACTAGTAATCCGAAAATGAAAAGATAATAAAAGAGAAGCCAAATGACAAAATTTCGAATTATTCGGATGCAAATTCAGATTTTTCACATTTAGATTCAGATCATTTTATAGAAACGCCATGCGCAACATCCATGGTCACAGTTATAAAATCTGATGGAAACACGATCGATGAAATTCGACTCGGTGGATTCAAATTGGATTCGGGGTCAACGACTGTAGTGATCAGCACCATTCAAATAAACATTCGAAGGAACGACAACGATGGTGTCCCGAAACAGCTAATCCACAAGTTTTGTAGAGGAATTTTGGTCTATGCACGTCTTATTTTTCAAAATATGGAAAAAATATCGTTGTAGTCATGCCATCTGTGTGGCCTTAATCGCTGGATTCATTCTATGAAATGCACGACTATTCAAACTTGCAAACTATGGAATAAGTTTGTTCTTCGTAAGATATCATTCCGAAGGTTTCTCTGCCATGCATCTTTGTGATCAAGATGACAAAGTTTGCAGTCACATTAACTAATTAAAGTCAGCAATGGTAACACTCCAAGGAAGTGCCTGTTACCACTCTGTGAACAAGTCCATGTGTCATCGTTGGACATCGATATCCACAGATTTGACAGTAAAAATTCTTTTTTTTTTATGAGTTGGTGTAAAAATCACCAACTTTATCTGTGACTGTCGAGCAAGTCTTTTCCATCGACATCAGCCACTTGATTTTGTTATCGCTCAGTTATTAACCTTCTACTTCACAGTATCAACCTTAATTGAAATAAGGACAGTCAAAATAACCGTTGGAACTTGACTTTGTTTCAAGTACTTTATTTTTTATATCGATCGATGTCACGAAATGGTCAGAGGGAACGTTCTTCATCTAAAGGCATGTAATACAAATATTACTGTCTGAAGTGATGGTTATACAATGTAGGTTATTCAGAACAATATCTCAAAAATGTGATCGATGGATACATCTGCATGGTTTTTCATGTAACATTCAAGATTATAAATTTAAAGAAATAAATAAGACGCAGAATTGCTGCCAAAATATTGCACATTACACCCATCTCTGTCTGTCTGTCTGTCAGTCTGTTTGTCTGTCTGTCTGTCAGTCTGTCTTTCTCTCTCTCGGAATGCATGTATGAGTGCATACGAGCCTTCAGTCATATGATCAACCACGGTCCCTCCACAAAATGTGGAGGGACCATGGATCAAGGTAATGGCTGAAGAACTAAATTCAACAAAAACACGGATATGATGGACCATTACATATGTAATGAGTGGACTGTCTAGTGTGGAGTGTTTATACGTATTGCATTTTATTTGAAGTGGTCGGAATTTTATTTGGCTCTGACTCTTTAAAATAGACTGTACAGTACAGGGTTTGCAAAATATAGTTTAATTGTTGAGGTTACTTACGGTTTTCACAGCATGTACCCCACCATTCATCAACACAATCGCAGTACGTCGAGCGGGGCGAGCCGTGGTCGTTGCATCCAGGAACATTACACGCTTGTGTCTCTTTAAGTTGATATGAGCAAGACCCTCCACAACTTGCTGGGTTGGTCACAGACCGAGTTCGCGTCTGCGTGCCATCGGTACCACAAGGCGCTGAGCACTCCGACCAACTGCTCCATGAACTGACGGAACAGTTCACAGGACTGCAGCCCCGTCGTCTTCGTCGCAAAACAGAAACCCCATGAACATTAAGAATAAGCATAACAATCAAAATTTGAAAGAGTTTCATCTTGGTGATATTTGAATAATTTCGCTATTTAGTCTTGGATGAGGTCTTTTGTGGGATAAATTTCAAGTTGAGGTTATGCATGTCGCACGCCACTCAAAGAATGGGGGATCCGTGATGAAGCAAAATCTGTTTAATCTCGACAATAAAAGAGTTTAATATATGTAGCAAGATTGTCAGGGTGTTTGCCGTTAGCCAATGAGCGAACGTCTCTGAAACAAATTAATGCAAAAATGGTCTAAATTAAGCAAGTTGACGTCATATTTCTTGACGATTTTAGTGTAGGAATTGAATTTCTCTAATACCATATTTGGTCAGAAAATGCAAATTTAAAGTTTCTTTGGATAAGTTGAAGCAACTGAAATTCCTGAAATTGCAGAAGTCAAATCGGATTTTAAATATATGATTTAGATGATTAGCCTTTGAGCTTCCAGAACCACCTAGCAGGCTTATTCCTTATCGAATTAAACCATTTTCGAACGGGAAATAGATGTAATCAAATGTTGCCGATACATATGGCTTACGTATTTAGAACCGTCGATAATCTAATATGGATAATGACTTTCGTCTTGGGCAAAGTATGGTAAGGTGTAAGTCCATCAATCAAAACAAATAATCCTATTCAAAATATCATACCCTGGTACATGCACTAAAGTACCCATGCGTTTGACAGGACGTAACCTACAAATTGATAGTCTAACAATATTTAGGAGAGTATACATGGCGTACATCTGTAGGCGTAGCTGATAATGTGTTTGCTCAGTGGTACTTTGGGCACACTTACAATCACGACTATCAACTATGAATCCTGGTCGCCTGGCTCGATAATCTTCGATTATAATATCTTAATTCATAAAAATGAAAACTGTACTTTGTCTTGTCTGTGTAATTTGTCGGCTCTTCGTCACGGCAAATTTCGTGAAACCTACGTCTTCAAAATTTGAAATATATGGCGTATGATAGTTGACCACCGAGATTATGTTTACATGAAATTTTGAATATCTTTGCCCTCCAGAAACCTTCTATTTGTATTAGATATAATTGCAATAACTCATGTAAGTCAGCACACATTACGTCTTTTGATAAGCCTATACCACACAATTTACATGTGAAAGCAGCAATCTTCTTTCGGAAGGAAAAAAGCATCACTACATTTGGCTCTGTCATTATACTACGCATTGAGTTGATTCAAATAACCTCGACTAGCATTGGAAAAGAAGTTAGATTATTATAAGTATACATCGACTTTAAAAAAAAAGCCCTCGACACATGCGCTGATCTTTTAGGACCTATTATTTGCATGACAACATGGCCAACTATCGGGTAGACAATCGGAAAGTATACCTCCCCTTTGCTGTACATGCGTTGTGCGTCGATGTGAGTTTATAGTTTACTGTAATGAGCTGTCAAGTTTACTTTGTTGCTACTGTCCAATTACTTTGTTCAACAAAACTACTTAATAGATAGAAATAAAATCAATCCTGTTCAAAGAATTATATCGATAATGATAACGGTCTGCTATAATTTTTGTACTGTCGTTGCCAAAAATGTTTAGGTCACATTTTTTCCCTTTGAGGTTCATCCAGTACGTGGCAAACATAGTCACAATATGCACTCTCTGTGTAAAGTTCACATCGAGTAAAACGAAAGAAGAGTATGAAAGCTGACAAACACAAATAAAGCCGAAATCACACCACCACGCTATTTACAATTATTTATTACGAGTCCTGTATTCTACATTCCAATCTAAGCCACAGCTGCTTGGTGCTGTTAAACTAATATTGTCATTTGAAATATTGTTTTTGAAAATTCCTTTCAGTAAAAAGGAAGAATATAAGTAATTCTATCTAGTTTCGGAGATTCATCAAAATAAGATGACAATTTGAATTCCGCATTTTAGCTTTACCTAGTTTTTCTAGCCATGGTTGACTTGATCGTATAATGAAGGCGCGTTGGCATACATACATACATACATACATACATACATACATACATACATACATACATACATACATACATACATACATA
>LD354020.1:73638-85528 GCA_001465055.1 Ptychodera flava | reverse complement strand
AAAAACAAAGCGAGAGGTCGTCATGTTTGAAGAATGAAAGTCAGCAATGACGACAGAGAGAAATACCACCGTCCGAACTTGACATTAGAAAGAAGAAAGTTGTAGACTACCAGCCGGGCTCTATATCAAGCAACAAAAATTCAATCGATATGTGGTTGTTGCGTGATAATGACTAAAGTGCTAGTATTATCCGTGACGAAGTGTTCGCATCAAGTCGTCGTGAGCTGAAAACGAAATCTAAACAGCTTTATGTATCAGAAAGGGGAACTTGCCGTACAAGTCCGATAACACCGAAACACGAGAATGCTTTTCTGAAAGACGACCCGTGATTATTGCTTCACTAAATAAATGTTAAGGTCATAGTGTGGAAATATTCGTGTATATCTGTCTTATTATCACTACTGTTGATTTGCTTAGCTTTGAAAACGTCCAGCACAACGAGTATTATATGATGCCAGTATATTACTAATAGCGCAAATACAGCGAGCTGATTAGTCGATACGTGAAAATAACCATGATATATTTGCGATATAGCACGGCTCGCACACACGCGAGCTCTCAGAAAGAGAAAAAATCGGTTTTTTTTTTTAAGTCTCACGACAGAATTTTAAGATACTGTTACGATGTAATAGCAATTAACCACCTGCACAAGTTTTGACTTGCTAAATGAAGTATGCACTCATTATCGCTTATTTTGCATATATGCCGCGGTTGAGAACTGGTCAACATCCCATTGTATACCCGTTACTGGGTGTGGTTTATTGCTCAATTAATGATCAGTCACATGACCTTATCTGACCAATAAGTGTGTTTCAAATCGTTGGCGAGCATGAAATGATATCATGATAAATACATGATAAATCGTCCGCTGAGTTGCTCAAATGTAAAGTCAGTTTGTGGTTGCTAAGAATAGTTCTTCTTTTCTGCTGACGTGCTATACCAGAGTCGGTCATGTCGACCCTTCTGATGACTCGGCCATCTGCAGTACTGGATCATATTTTGATCATGAGCTAAAACACAACAACTTATCTTAGTAGTCATCCAAAATAACATAATCTCCGAGTGGTATTCGCAGAAAGTGCAATATTTATAAATCATGATTTAATCGAGACATCAACAAAATGTGGCTCGTATTTGCGATTATTCTCACATGAAGCTAGATTCCTTGACAGGTGAATAAACAACTTACAGAAATCCGTGATTCAACCAGTAAAACTTCAGCATCCGATTTACACGAAAAAATAATCTGACGTCACGCAGGCAATAGAGTAAGCAATATTACTTTACACAGCAATCTTCCGAAAGTAGGGTGTCGTCAGAAATACTGCCAAGTAGGTTTTATTCAATGAATGCTTAAAGAATATAACAAATAAACATTACAGTGCCAGGTACTGGTTGACTTGCAGGCATAAGACAGCTGATATGAGAAGACCCCTCAAGGCTTTAAAGGTATACAGTCACCTGTAATCTAAATATGCCCATATATGGTCAAAGGGGCGTTCCTTGGTATTCAAAATGCCCATGTGAGGGCGCTGTTTTTAAAAAGCGGCCATCCGCTTAAAATCTGTGATTGGTTAGATTTTCTCCTTCCATGGTAACAATAGCCAAAATTCGAACAGGGGACAGTATACCTTTAATATGTGTGATACGAGCCTCTCTCACAGGCCCTCGTTGGCTACCCACTGTTGTTTATGTAGCCTGGCTGAGTGAGCCTATGCAGCCAGGTTGATCCTACCAACTACATGAAGGATAACAAACTACGGCGATTCCGATGTTACCAGGGAAATCAAACTTCGAACGAATAAGGACATAGACTAACTGAACCTACATGCAGTTTTTTATCGGCTCGGAGAAAATACCTTTACACGGTAGGAGTTTCTTTTCACAAGAATATAATATGTCAATGCCAAACATTCAATCCAAAGATCTAAACTGAATTATTACAATTAACGAGACAAATGACCTGATCTAATATGATGGATGGGCGTTCACTCGACCTCTCTTGTACATCTATACATTATTATTTTTTCCTTACAGCATGTTTCAAATTGCGAGATACTTCGCTGCACGACTGCTGATAACCACATCCGTGAACGCAGTAAATACTAGAGGTGAAGAAATTCGGGAGTTCCTGCTAACTGATTCTGATGGCTTCCCATACAGAAAATGTGAAAACGAGTTAATATTGGTCTATCAATATGTTTATTAAACTATATAGGTTGTGCATTTCACATCGTCTGAAAATCAGATCTGTGGCTAAGATTTGTTTCATTTTGTATCAAAAAGAGTTAACACGATAGGAACTAATTTGGAATAATTGGGTGCCGAATTAAGGTCATTTTAACCTGCAAATGTTGGCTCGTCTGCTTTTCCTTTTTTGTTTTTATGAGTAATTTGTTATGTTGCGCATCGTTTGAAAATCAGTTCTGTGGCTAAGATTTGTTTCATTTTGTATCAAACAGAGTTTGTGCTCTAGGCGACCAGACTTGGTAACTGTCCTAGTACGCTGGCGTCGTGTACCCGTGAACCGGGATTCAAATGCATGCGCAGTATGTGACACTGATTGGCAGTTGCAATGTTATTCGACTGAGCATTTATGCTTACGTTCATATATAGTGGTTACTAACCTGGTTTCTGGTCTCAGTCTAGCGCCTGACTGCCCTCTGCGTACTGAAAAGGTCCTGTATGTGCCATCGTATTAGTGTTGTTCTCTGCCATTTTCCATCGATCAATTTATTGATGCAGTGATTACTGTTATGAAAGCCCGTAAGAAACATTTTGTAAAGCTCATAAATATTATGTTTATGATACCGTACCTGGCAAACATAGTCACAATATGCATTCTCTGTGTAAAGTTCACATAGAGTAAAACGAAAGAGGAGTGTGAAAGCTGACATACAAATAAAGCAGAAAACACACCACCACGCTATTTACAATTATTTATTACGAGTCCTGTATTCTGCATTCCAATCTAAGCCACAGCTGCTTGGTGCTGTTAAACTTGTCATTTGAAATATTATTTCTGAAAATTCCTCTCAGTAAAGAGGAAGATCGTAGGTAATGCTATGTTTCTGAAAATTCATTTCAGTAGAAAGGTAGTTAATAGGCAATTCTGTCTAGCTTCTGAGATTCTTCAATAAGATGGCAGTTTGAATACATAGACAGCTTATCGTTACTCTGCTAAATCCCATTCATTTGTTATTATAATTATCCAAAGAATTCTGTGTTCGCTAATTAGCTTACACTCAGAAAGTACATATATGTTACACGGAAAGCACAGTTAAACCACGATTAATTCTTCAGTGACATTTTAAAGTTGAACACGTCCATGATTTTCTCCGAGATACAGAAAGTACAGCCTAAGTGTGACAATGGGTATCACAATAAATTTCTGCGAGAAGACGATAGTGAAGGCAAATCGTGTTAATATATACCGGTATCTAGCTGACTTTAAAATACTCACAAATGCCTAAAGAGAAAATGGCCGGCCCATGTATGTTAAAGATAATTGACGAACATAGTCCGACAATATATTAGGCCGAAACATAAACAATTGTGCTGTTCTGATAACCCGACCTACCCTATTTTTCACCTGCCGACCATAAACTTTTAAGAGCTACGTAAACACGGAAGTAAAAAAGAAAGAAAGAAAAAACCAGTGAAATCACCCGTTCGTTACTTGACGTTTGATTTTTGCTTGGTGGAACGAGGATGTCGTTTATGTCTTTTCCTTTTTATATGTATGATAAGTTTTTCTGGAAATGTTGTAGCCAGTGTTTGATCGCCCTGAACCTCGGAAAAATGCATATTTAGAAATAAAAACATTAAAAAAAGTCCTGCCGACCTACCTACCCTAATTTTGAAAACCGTGTTATCGAAACACCACAATTTATTTATTTTTTTGCCTTAAGCTTCACTGTAAGCATTAGGCTCAGTCGACTTAAAGATAGTGACCTTTTTTATTTTAAAAAGTATGCTAATTACAGTGAATTTCAGATAGCTATTTTGCCTAAAACCTTTGACATATACTTATGAGGCTAACTTATTTGCACTACGTCAATTGACACAAGACACTTTGGTTCGTTATTACAGCCAATACTGTTCACGTTGTTTATATTGTCGTAGAGGTACATGATCTCTGGACGATTTGACCCAGTAATTCTGTCACCTCTCTTATGTGTTTTTACCTGTTAGCTGGTATCCCGGCAGTCATAGAATACGTAGCCGTTCTCTCATGGTTATAACGAGAATCTCGCAGATTGGTAGCGAGAAAAAATGAATTCTCGCCTGGTTCTCGCTCCTAGCGAGAAGATGTCCATTTCTCGCTAAATTCTCCCAACAGCGCTAGCTTTCCACAGTGCTATTGACAGACTCTGAACGTTAGGCGGGCTTTTTTGTTAAATCAGACACTCAGTTCCAATGTACTTTCTCACGCCATCGAACACACGGGCGTAAAATCAATAACCTTCCGTGTTTGATTTTTCACGGTTCGTGTATCGGATTTTTCACAGCTGTGTTTGGTTTCTCACAGTTCGTGTCGACTCATATCTCCGATAAACTGCTCATAATAAATTATTCTTAATATAACCAGCTCATTGACCTTTGCATAGAATCAGGGATAACTGAATTATATCCAAGAGGGAGGAGAACTCTGACTGTAATACTGCATATATCTATAAATGTTCATCCAAAATCATTCTCAAGTCCATCTCGGATTTTCCTTGGCATTCCAAATTAATCCCTTACACAATCTCATTCATTCGTATCCGCTACTCACTAGTTGCGTCAACCACATCATATTGACTTTGGTGTATTGTATATATTATAATCAAGCAATAAAGCATACCCAGCGACGGTATACCACAAGATTTCGATCAGGTCACGACATATATGCAAGGGCGATAGCGAGTGCACATATGGAGTGAACTGGTCAAAATCGAGTGGAATACCGTCGCTTGGTGTGATTTATTGCTATTATATCATAACAGTATATTTAAATTATGGCGTGGAATGTCGAAAACGTTTTTTGCTCAAGCCGAGAGCTCGCGCATATGCCAGCCGTGGTATCTCGCCAATATACCACGGTTCTTTTGGCGTCTCGACCAATCAGATTACGGTATTTGCGCCATCAATATACTGGTATGATATAATCTCAGTTATACGGCTGACTCGCAGCGTGTTTGCAAGGTTATATCTGATTGGTCGATTGTCACTATTCACAGCAACTTAGGGAGTTTATTTGTATTATTTCATTATAACGGTACGATTCTGCCAACCAATTGGATAACAGCTTCGAAATCGCTGCGAGTCGGCCCCGGCTATATCACATTTCATTTCTACTTAATTCAAACCAAAGAAAATGAGGCTAAATCGACAACTGTGAGCACTCCGACAGCCTGAACATCGAATTATCTCGTTTTAAATCAATGGTGGTTTTATTTGCAACTTTCATTTTATTATGCAGGCCTTTGGTATCAGCGTGAATCACTTTTCGGTTTCAGGTAAAAACCGCCTCGGAGACAGAAATTCGGACTCAAACTTTTACAATTCTTTTCCGATCTACCACTTGTGGGGGTTCATTTTAAAGCTCTTGGTGTAAGAAAAGTTTTTACCGGCTTATTTTTTCAAAATTCGAAACTTGTATTTTTCTCTTTAGAGTTAACACAGGAATGGCGGCCATTTTGCATTTCAAATATTGGTAAATCTTGGGTTATTTGTTTCTCTAGTACCAAAATTTGCACGGTGACCTCGATTATTATTCTTGATCTTGGAAGAGAATGGTTGAAAGATTCCTTGAGGAAGATTTGAGCAAAAGTGTAAGTCTTTCACTTTCGAGGCGCATACTATACCTTAATAATAAAAATTCCCCTAGTTCGTTTTCAGTATCAATGTCATTACTGTCGGGAAGGTCACCTCTAGTTGGTAATTTCAATCAGTTTCTGTAGGCCCTAAGTGTTTGGCGTTTTTGATAATGTCTAACATCTTCTCTCCGTCCTAGTAGAGTTTACATGTACTGTGTTACTGTAAATTCTACGTTCCTTGCTACCAGTCATATTTGAAAGCATCCATTCGCATGTCTCGTAACTGGACCATTGAATGGACTAGCAACGCTAGCCAGAAGATTCGATTGAGGTTTCCGACGGATTTTCTAAAGTTCCAGAAGTATCCTTTGAAACAAGACTTTATTTTCGGTTTACTTCTACCCAAAGCATCTCAGTTCCTGGAATCCACAAGCAAATG
The DNA here is from genome assembly GCA_001465055.1 of Ptychodera flava. Taxonomy (NCBI): domain Eukaryota; kingdom Metazoa; phylum Hemichordata; class Enteropneusta; family Ptychoderidae; genus Ptychodera; species Ptychodera flava. The sequence goes on along the minus strand of LD354020.1, from coordinate 79,288 downwards.
GCGTACTGTCCTCACAATCGTTGATTTGAGGCCTTGTAAAATTGTGCTGTTCCGATAACCCTACCTACCCTATTTTTTACCTGCCGACCCTAGACTTTTAGAGCTACGTAAAGACGGAAGTAAAAAAAGAAAGAAAATCGTAAAATCACGCATCGTTACTCAGCATTTTGATTTTTGCTTGAACAAGGATGTCTTTTATTTATATTTCCTTTTATATGTATGATTCATTTTTCTGGAAATGTTGTGGCAAGTGTTTGACTGCCCTGAACCCTTGAAAAACTCATACTTATAAATATAAACTATTTTGGAAAAAATCCTGTAGACCTACCTAGCCTATTTGTGTAAACCATGTTATCGGAACAGCACAATTATTTTTGGGGGCACCTTACATGTCTATAAATAAATTGTTCCTTGTTCAAACTTCTTTGCTGCCAAAAGCAACCGATTTCAGTCCTCCCGTCAATACAACATCCAGTTTTACAGACTAACTAACCTGTATTGGTGATGGTAAAGTCAGATGAGTTAACTTTTTACATACACACTACATAGGCACTCTGTTCAACAGTCAGAATTTTGAAGCGGATGTAAGGGTTCTTGAACACTCATTACACACAGAATTCGCCATTCCGAACATAAATTAATAGCTATATTCTATCGTAAATCGTATTCGTCAGTTTTGTGTCCGTGTCTATGCACAGGAATACTTTCCTTTATGTGAGTGTGACTCTATTTTCATTTTACACTTCAGTTTTCCATTGAATTACGTGGCATCGGTTAGCATGCCATACTGTATGGCATAGTGTCCGAGTATTGAACCCATTTGCACATGCGCTGTCAATTCCTACTTGTTTATCTCGTGCGGGGTACTATTTCCGAGAATTTCGTCTGGCACTCAACATCATTATGTTGTTTTTGTCGTCATCTGAGAGGGACAACTTTACAAAGTTCCACATTTCGAAGGTGAGCAAATGATTTAAAAATTATTTATGTGTTATTTATGCAGGATTGGTTTGTTCCTTGTTTTATGACCAACGGTTTGGATCAAGGGCGGCCTGTTTGAGTCCAAGGTATCTGCTATTGGTCCAGGTCAGCAAACTGATGCTGTATGCAGATTTGATAAACTTGTTTTGATCTAGCGCCATTCAGGTTGCCCGCCTTAAGCATACATTACAGCCAATCAAGGTTCTTTCGATTCAAACTGTTTTTCTTTTTAACACACTCGTACTACGTTCGTTGATATCAGCTGATTAGAGTTCGAATTTCGATTCCTGCAACATACTCACAGATGAATATAAGCGATCGTGGCTGCTGATCAACATTGTTCCTGGTTCAGTCTGGCGACAACAACAACCGCTGACCCCGTTCCGTGATTCAAAGGTTAATCGCCAAGATCCAGGGACCTGACTATAAACGTGTCCTGACACACCTAAATCCGGATAATTTCTACCACATTAACAGTAAACATACGCTGAAAAGATTAATTGCTATAACTTAAATTGAAAGAATTATACATTTTGTCGCTGATACTGTTCATTACATGACCTATAATGACTAACGCGTCATTATAAAATCACCCTTTCACAGATAACATCGATTTCAATCATTTGAATGTAGCCCTGGGTCATAATGAAATCTCCAATTTTGCAGTTTGGTAAAAAGGCACACTCATTCAGATGCGTCTGAAGTTGACGTTTCAAGTCGTCACGGTCAAGTGATTTACCCTTTGAAAGGTGGTCTGCGTAAATATATGGGACAATATGTTGTGTCTCGCTATACTGCACCCCTTTACAGGTCACGATTTTCTGCGTAAATAGGGAAATGGACTATGTCCTGTCTCGCTTTAGGATTCTGTGCTGATTTCATTTTATCATCAGAGAGACGAAATTCAACGTTTATGCAGACCATTCAGATTCAGATTAATGAATTATAGTCAACCAATACGGTATGTGCTTTAGTGTTAGCATATGATTGTAGGTTATAGGACTGCGGTGATATATTTGTTGTGCCGATGTCTCTTTTACTCTGCCAGCGCTCTACTTCTGCTTGAAGCCGCCATGATCACATGACCAGCTGATGCTATATGTGAGGGTGGACAATGGTTCACGGTAATTTGTTTATGAATAGGTAATGTTGAACATTTCACGTGAAATTGGTGACGTCAACAATTGAAGTCCTGGACGCGTAGGCCTGTGTTGGGGTCCTTGTAGTAGTCTTTCTTGGTTTGTGTATAAATTAAAACAACGAATTACATTAAAGCATACATAATCATGAATTTACCGTCACTTGACAAGTTAATATATTTTGGCAATATTTCATCTGACGGCGAAAAGTTTTTTATCTGTCTGTCAAGTGATCATGACGCGTTTCTTAAAAGACTATTGCAATGTGTTCCATTCCCTGCAGGCATAGACTTTCAAATTCGCGAGTTTATTAAATGAAACCATTTCAGCCAGTTATTACGCATTGGTGCTGCTTTGAATCGCTTTGACCTCGATGACCGCAAACGATCGTAGGCTGTCTTCACGGCTTTGTATAATAGCGTGGCATCTGCGCATGTGTAAGGTGATATACGTAAGTTCCAATAGAGTCCGACCCCGCGATAAATCCAAAACATTGCCATAACCTCACTGCGTCGTATTCCAAAATAGCTTTCAATCACAGGCTTGTACTACGCCTACTTCACACCTGACTTCACACAGGTAGTCAACAACAAATTGTGCACATGCGCTGTCAGATCCTAAATATAGCGTCAGGGAATACCCCCTCCATAGCAGCAAAACTTCAATAAAGCAAAACATTACTGCATCGCAACTTGGCGTAGCCGTGAGGAGAGCGACATAATCAAGGTACAGTGTATTTAATGATTTTATTCAGAAATCTATTCCAATTACTTGAAACTAAGGCATATGGGGCGTTTTGATATGTTTACCTCAATCAATCGTTTGGTACATGAACCTTCACATAAGGTGCTGTGTAAAGTAATTAACTAGAAATGCCTTGGAGAAGGTTCGGATATGCTAATAAGGCAAAAACACTAAAATGATTCTGCAAGTGCCGAAAATTTGTAATGCTGCGCCATCACTTATAAAATGCGGTTAAAGTTGGTTTGAAATTTTACTCTAAGAACCGTGTCAGATTTTTCCGGTATAGGGCTAAAGCAAGTCAAAGGAAGGTAATACTGAAACATTGCTCAAACTTAGCGAGATTTTTCCTGTCCATGAAAAATGTTCTCTCGGTAATTTTGGATAAGGTTTGGTAGAGTGTAGTAAGTTTTTTATTATATAAGAAGTACTGTCTTGCACTTTGCAAAAGGTGTGCACCTACATGCAGCAAATGTGAAGGAAAACGAGCTCTTAGTCAGGTTATATCGGATCACTGCAGAATTTCAAGTTTCTTTGAATAACTCCGACAAATAATCCTTCAAAAACATATATCAATTTCCTTATGTACGGAGAGATGTTAATATGCCATAATAACACGGGACAGCTAACCCGGTACAGTTATTAGTAAACGTTGTTGCATAATGTACAGTGAATATTTAGAAAGTGACTCGGTAAAGTAAGTTTTGAAGATGCCCGTGAACGCTGTAGTGTAATTGACAAGGTTTGAAGTAAACAACGTGTCTTTAATTGGTTAGGAATAACTTTACTATACCGATATTAAATTTGATTTGAAAGACCATAGCGAGTACAAAAACTTCAAAACTCATAACAATACGAACAGATATAAAGTTACTAAGATATGTATTGTACATTAGAAAGTATGCTCTGGCTAATGTATGTACCCTTGTAACGACAGTACATGACATGAAGTACACTATATCACAGCTCGGTAGAGAGTGATTTTTGAGAAGGTGTGTGCTGCACTAAGATAAAATGTCAATGTAACGCGATTGGAACTAATTTTGGATCTTCGTATTTTTCGAATTTCTCAAAAGTGTTAGGTGCCCTATAGCTGAATGTTGCAATGTTACAATTACCCATAAACACAAGTGATAAAAGAAAAGCAGATGAGCTTACATTTGCAGATTAAACCGACATTACACATGTACTTCATTATCCAATTATCCCAAATTCGTTCCAGTCGTGTTAATGTAAGCTTTCCACAAACTAACTATCTTATCTTTGCATTGCCAAAAGTAGTAATAATTGAATGTTATTCAGTGTACGGCCCAAAACCAGTACCTAATACCTTGCATATTTCACACAAAAAGTTTAAATTTCAAGGGATTTGCAATGCCTTGCTTGCCATGGCCTCTGGTGACTAGGATATCAACAGTGGGATGAACGTACCGAACGTTTGTTTAGTAAATGAATATTAACTTCATATCATCGAGGAAAAAATTGAATCCGTGTAAGAGACAAGTATAAGTACACGTAGGTTCAGGATAATTTGCATCTCAATCGGATTCCAAATCACATTTGTACTCGAAAGTTACAACGACATACTATTCAAATGTGAATAAAACCTTTCCAGTAAGGAAGGAGCTTGGAACGTTCTCTTTTCCCCTTTTGATATAGAAGTTTGGACAAAATTGTCCTCATTTTAGCCTTTTAGATAAGCAACTCTGGCGGCCATGCCCTGTTTTGAATTTTCCATACAGTTGAAAAATGTGGTCATATCTTATTTGAAGAAAACCCTGCACATGAAATAGTGTAATAAAAAAGATAGGGCGATAAATAAGCGCGCCCTCACTTCGGCCAGTGGCGGCATCTATTTATCCTTTCGTTATAAGTTGGCTGGAGTAGAATAGTGTACACCTTCATTGTTGCGAATCTGTACCTGTGCTGTCTGCATTTGTGGCAACATTGACTGCAGTTCTTCTTGATTTCCTGAAAAGTGTTTGATTGGATTTTTTAATATTTGAACATGGTAAAACAATCAACTTAGATTTTACAACGTGCTCTTGGTTATTTTTCTCAAACTAGGCCAGAAAGAGAAACTTTCAAACTTGTATAATGTATGCCTAGAGGGATCTGATGGTATTTCCCTAGCATGTTAATCATTGTGATCGTACAGGTAGAAACAATCATAATCCACAGGGCATGCATGTGTTTTTCCAGTATGTTATTATGACTAGCGCAGGTAGAAGTCAGGGTGGTTAAATTATAATACAGATAAATTAACTTACCCAGACCAGAGTAATCTCTACCTGATGTGCCACGTGTCTGCGTTGGTGAATCTGAAAATATTGTTGTTTTAATGGTTAAACTTAAATATAAAACCAACGATACTTAAAATTATTCAGATAATGGCAATGTTGGTTATCTTGATACTAATCATGATGATTTTGGCGACAACAACGATCGATTCTTGGTCACTCTGGAATGAAGCTGTGCTTTGTAGGAACAAATAAAACATTATTGCTCACCTGTCAATCTGTTGTCAATCAGTTCTAACTTTTGTAATATTTTTTCGGTCTTGTCTGGTTTGCTCTGTTTCTTCAATAAATACGACACAGCTACTAAGACGAGAATATTAATGACAGCAGATAGGACGATAATGACGTATATCCATGACGGAAGTCCTGACAACGCTTGCGTTGGCGAACCTGTGAGAGGACATTTTTAAAATCTGTGATTTGGGGAACCATATCAGCCAAATGAATGAATATATGCATATCGAATGCATGCATACATACATACATACA
>LD354020.1:60482-73479 GCA_001465055.1 Ptychodera flava | reverse complement strand
ACTTGATACTGAAAATTATAAGAAAACAACTTATTTAGATAATAAAATACATTAGATATGGAGATTTCATTTTTAACATATCATACGTAGGAGACAATGGGGTACAAAACAATTGATCTATTTCATCTACTGTCACGTACTCTACCCCCATATTGTGCAATTTTTAAAGGGCGGAGACAACATACAGTTAATAAATTTTTAGATTTGTTTAGTAGAGATAGGTCGGACCAGTAACAAGTTTTGCCCTCCTGCTGATTAAATTCTTAGTGAAACATACTTTAATTTAAAGCTATCAGATAAAATAGACTTCTTCCTATTTCTTACTTCATGCATTAAGTTTGGCTTTCTTTCTACGTTGTTTATTTTACAACTATATGTTGACAGTTCATAGGCAGTTCAGATATACCTTGTTGTAATTGTCCCATCTTACATGTATGTGCCATTAGACTGTTTAATAGCGTTAGGTTCATATATCTAACACTTGCCAATGCCTGGTTGACTTATTGGTAGCTGTACTCGAGCTGCTATGTATGTTTAGTCTTTATCATCAGATGGCAATGTCGGAGCCAATCAAAGTAGGTCTTAAGATCATATATTGTCGAGAGGTCTCGTGTCATGATTAGTGCTATTTTGCTGGTGTATTAGGTGATTTGAAGTTTAATTTGAATTGAATGTTGTATGTCCAGAAGTGGATCGTTTCTCAATGACCTTGTCGTAGGATAAGGCTAAATATGAGAACAATATTTTAAAAAGGAAATTGCAACCCAATTTAGATAAGCCACAGTCTTCAGTTATATTAAAAATTGGCGGGAAAATTCAAGTGTGATTGCAACTCGAAATAGCTAGTAACCTATGTTCCTTTATTTCTGGACATTAAACCGGTTCTTATTTCCTTATTACAGAAAGCAATTCTTTGACCATCATCCAACAAATTTAATTCATCTTGCGAGTAAACGTTTAACACTTCCGGAAAGATGAAATTCAAAAAAATGCGCATATCTTCAATTTTGTGATGATGTATCACAAAAGACCTGTACATGCGTCTACTTCATGTTTTACCCGACTAGGGGAATTCCCTGATGCTATAATAGGAACTGATAGCGCATGTGCAAAAAGTTTGTTAGGAGACCTGTTAGTCCTGTCTGACCGATTGAGCTGAATAAGGCCATATAAAGAAAATTCTTTGTTTGCCGTCACTTAATTTTTGTAACACTACCAGCCAGCTAAGGGAAAAAAACAAACACAGACAAAAACACGTGTATTAACATCAGCTCAATTTTATATTTTTATTTGGAAAATAATATTTTCATTTGTAATAGTGAGGTTATATACATTGTGTTTGTTTTCCTAATTTTCTCTGAAAACCTACTAGCAGGCGGACGGCAAACAAAGAATTTTATTTAAAGCGCCTAATTGTAGTTGAATAAGTACCAACATTTTAAGGGCGTGGTTGTACGGAGGAATTATCAAGAATGCGGAATACTTTGACAGTGACCACTAACAAAGTTAATACCTTTCAATACAAGCTCAGGCATTGTCATGCACTTGATACTTTGAGTCGGAGAAAATTAATTGCTCTGACGTAGAGTTCATCTTAGCTGCCAGGGATTTACCTGCCATATCAGACCAGTAAACGTGCACTGAATTGAAATATCCAAGCATGGAGGTAGCTCCACATTCCAAGTAGAATTTAAAAGATTAAAAGGATAGAATGCTGTATGTTAATGGAATATATCATAGGTATCCCATGTGACCGTACTTTCAGCAAGGCTAAATCAGGACATAATTCTTAATGACTAATACTATTAACTTCATGTGAAGTTGAACTCACCGCGAAGAGCCATGGTTATATTGTAGGCAAGTCGCGTCTTGCCTGACGAACGCTTCCAAACACTCCTTCGGTGAACTTGAATTGGCTTGGTTTCTGGTTTGACAGTGACAACATGTAATACCTGTCACTACAATACGCCTGTGTTACAGCAACTTAACCCACGTGTTCGTCAAATACGCTGTAATATCAGTTCAGCATGCTTGATCGGGCGCGATTAAAGGTCAGAGTTCACAAAACACATGATTGTTGTTTACCAAGCACATTTGTCTGCATTACCAGTAGCTGCAGTGATATCCGAGATACAGTAATTTAATGTATTTCCTATTGACCTCAACTATTTGAGGAATGTTCATTCAATGGATTTTGGTATTTGCTGTGCAATTGTTTGGCGACCATTCTTTCAAAATTGGAGGTAAAACATTCTTGACCCCTTTAACCTTTTTTTCATTGTGCCTAATTGCCCAAGTATGTGCAACTATGCAAAGGTTTAAATTGATTTCTTTATAATAAAATTTTTACTTGATATATTACGAGTGTTCTATTAAAAGTTAAATAAACAAAACGTATAAAACTATATATAGATTTATGCAGAGCATCTCACCTATACTATCCAAAGCAGCAGATATTGTACTGCACATAGGGATGTCAACATGAAGATTTATATTTATTCTTTATATTTATATTTATATCTATTAAACTTTTGCAACCAGATTCCAAACAAGTACAGACACATTGAATTCAATCTTACAATTAAAAATTTACACAATTTTAAAAGTGCACATTAATCTCGTTGTAAACGTAGTCAGTGTGGTTAAACCAAGATATGAATCGTTTGTCATAACTCAGAGGAGTTTTTGAAACTTCTTCTATGTCAGTGACATTTATGAAAATTTTGAGAATTTCTGGTTTTCATAAAACTTTTGTTTTGTGTCGATTTAGTTGTATGATGTTTAGCTCTGACCATTTAGTTGTGTGATTTACTGCCTCCTTCATGGAGCTTTGACAAAGGAAAGACTCAGACATAGTAGTATCGCCCACGAATTTATAGGTCAAAGTATGGGGGTTTCAAATCATTTATCATTATGATAAATAATAGGGGACCAACTCATGAACCCTCTAGTACAGCTCCATGGACATTAATCCAGTCTGAGACCTGTCCAAGTATGACACGTTGTTGCCTGTCACTGATGAAAGCAGCTATCTACTGCACCAATATTGCCGAGACTTTCTAATCTTCTATTTTCTTGATAAGAATATTGTGACCTATAAGGTCAAAAGCCTTAGCGTAATTTAGCACTGGGATTGAATAGCATGTGTTGCTCTGCCTTGTTCTGCAGCCGAATACCATTGTTGGATCATATAAATCAAGCAATGTGTTGCAGAGATCCCTTTAATTGCACCGAATTGCTTTGGATCGATTTTATCTTTGAACTGTACCAACAAACGATTAAGTATTTTACACAATACAGGTTTCAAGGCTATTGGTCGTAGATCTTTATACAAATACGTGGTTGGTTAACCTATGACAAATAGTTGCAGATTTCCACACTGTAGGTACATAACCTTAATGAATTGAACTGTTGAAAATTGCCTGTGTCTTGATAACCAATGGATTTTGTGTCTACTTTTTTAAATCTAATACTATCGTTTGATTTCCATGCTGCTTGTCTCTGTGCAATAAGATTACTCTATTTATCCGAGATCCATGGTTTGTTAGAAGTATCCATGAGGTAATTTATGATGTTACAAAATAAATCAAACTGTTGTTGACAAGATTCTAAATGATAAAGAGGAAACCAGTTTACTTTTTGTAACTCATTTGGACACATAGCTGTACCATCGGGATCATCGGATCTTACCATCATTGGCACCAATTGACCAGGTTAGAAATTTGATTGGGGTCCTGAAAAACAAGTGACTGTATTATGGTCAGATCTATCGAGAGGGATAGAATTGGTGGACACTTATACAGCATCACCATATTTGTAAAAAATTGTCAAGTACTACTTTTTCTCTAGTAGGGTAAGAACGATTTGTTTGAGTCGAGGGGCTCGCTTTATGGTACTTTCTGGTAGTTTATTAAAGTCTCCGAGGATTATAATTCCACTGGTAGGATGTTTGGAGTGGATAAGATGTCACTATGGATGTCACCTGGTGGAAGATAGATTGATCTAACAGTTATGTTGGAAAATTGGTGAGGTAACCGATTCGGCCTGATTTGTAATTCTCTTTTCACACTGCATCAAAACGCAATAATACAGGTAAATTTACACTAATGGGTTGCATGTATTAGAGAATAATACAAGTGAATTCACATGAGTCTACATGAATACAGGCGTGCTGAATACAATCAATCGATTCTTGACTGTATTTATCTGCATATGCACTATTCAGCTAAAATACAGGCAATAATCCACGCTAATAAAGAAAGCATTATTGGGTTTTCATGTAGTGTCAGGAGATATGACTTCATGATATAGTTAACACTTCCAACTCCGCGTTTCCCCTTTCGATCACGTCGTACCAGTGTATCCAAGGACTCTTAAAGCTTCATTAGGGATCAGATTTGTGCACCAAGTTTCAGTAACGCAGACTATAAATCAACGGTATTAGTTTCCATGGTCACCTGTGGCTCGTCTAGTTTGTTTGTAAGGCACCTCATATTCAGTAACGTTTGGAAAATCCCATCTTCCAGTAGACACTGCAATGCGGTTTTGCAGATTTACACCAGATGTTACATTATAAAGGGTCATCAGCCAATGACTGGCCAGTCTATCAACTAGGAAAAAAACATTAAATCCCATCTGCCAGAAAGCACTGCAATGAGGTTTGGCAGACTTACACCAAATGTTACATTATTGGTAACAGGGCAATAGCCAATGACTGGCCATTCAGTCAATGAGGAAAAACACTTAATTATAGTAATAATTTGAAAGATACTATATACTTTTGACATAAATCTTGTTTTCTTTATTTTCAATTTCATTTTACATTTTTGACATAAATTCAGCACAGTTGTAATCATTACACATATTCAGAAGCAATTTCACGGTGTCATGTTATACAGAAATTAACACTCCAAACATTTGGTGGGCACCAGGACCAAGCTACCATATTCGACTAAACACATTTGTGTTGCTTTACTAAAGTCTACCTCAGTGTTCTGACGTTAGTATTTAAATATTTACCGTAGATTTTGCTTTTGATAAAAGTATTATGGTCACATTAATTTCTTGGTATAACTAAGAATAACACCATTGTAACGTTATGGAACAACATTATCATGGTATCAGAATAAACACCCGTGGCCCCTTTACTGTTTATTAAGCTCACTTGATGCAGTCAGAAATTCTGTTTCTATAAAGGCAAAACCAGCTCTACCTAGTAAATGAGAGTGTACGATTGGCACCATGCGTTCAAAATTGAAATACAATGTAACATTACCATGACCTGGTCCATGTAAAAGTCTTGTTCAGACACATTATTTTTTCTATTTTTACCACAATCAAAGAAAAAAAACACTGGTGCCATTGTAACTTACTGTAGACCAAATAAGAATGGTTTTCTATATATTTTTACCTTAGTGTGTTGTTAAAAAAGGTAATTTTTAGACAGTGTGCCATTCATTAGCTCTCATTTACAACATTTGTCAGGGTCTGTTTTGTCTTTACACAAGCAGAATTTCTGACTTCATCAAGTAGGCTTAATAAACAGTAAAGTGGTAAAGTTGAAATGACTGCAGATAAAATTTTGAGAGGGCAAGTGGACGGAAATGTAGCCGTTGTTCAAATCTACTGTTGATCTCTCCGATTACGTAGTAAATATGTCCGACCTAAACCAAAAACTTTTTTATACATAAAATAACAAGAAGACCATTGAAGATCATCAGTAGTGTAGATACATTAAAACTTATATGCAGCACATGGGCTTGTTTATGTTGTGGTTACTGTTAATGTTACAAGATAATAAACTGTTCCCATGAATATTGTAAATTACTACACCTGAAGGCTCACAGAAGTGAAAAAGATGAGGTCAAGACACAGAGGAAGTGAATACGAAAAGAGGGATTATAGTTGAAAAAATGTGAGGGTTATGATTGGCCCTGGGTCAAAATATTTTTTAATGTCAAATCTAAGAAAATTTAAAGTGGCAATATTTGATAAATATCGTACAATACAACAATATAGACATAAACTGTCAAAATACAAGAAATTGAGAAATAAAAAATGCTGTATCATAGCTGCTCACATCCAAACCCGTCCACATCTTTTATTCATGGAATTAACCTCAAGAAATAGTGTGACAGAAGTCAGTAGGGGTTCAGAATCAGACACAGGACTCATACTAATAAAACAAACGCACTCAGTCACATCATTGGTATATCACACAGTAGTGACAGTGAAACTGGACAATTTGAGAGTAGAGGGAGTGACACTGATTTGATCCCATCGATAGCACTGCTTCTCAGGCAGACAGGCCATACTGCGAAACTACTTGACTGCTAGTCGTTTTAAATGCAATGAACGACTGATAAAACATTTAATTTAACATTCACATGCTTTCTCCTGTTTGATTTAAGACATTTTCACTGACACCTGAAGTTTACATGTACTTTCTGAAATAATTGAGCCAAATTAGAAGCTTCTGTAAATTTGTGTCAGTCTAATAAGTAAACAACTATGTACATGTTTTTGTCAAATGTAAGGGTCTAAAATCGCAGCCTAAAAAGTCAATGCTTGGCATTCTTTTATGTTATATGGTAAAGCAAAGGAGGACATAATGGCCATACCTGAAGTGAATATACCAATGTTTTATCATATCTACTATTGTGTAATTTGTGGGGACTTTTGTGCTCCCTGAAGTTCTACAGTTCTTTAACGGTCCCTGATGTGTGCTTTGTGAAATATTGATTCCCCTACATTTCCTGCTCAGGTCAAATATGGGAAAGAACATGCATTTAAAAGACACGGCGTACGCACATCTAGAAAGTCCGATCTTTATTAGTTTAAAAAAAATATTAAAAACAGCAAAAAAAGCGAAAGTTTCAATACAAAGCGAACCGAACTATAGAGGTGCTCTATCATTTGTTGAGAGAATGTATCATATTGAATATTTTATTGCAAAGAAAAATTACAAGGTGCATCTTCCATTTGAAAAAGTGGCAACCCCTATTACACTATTTATATTAACCAGCACAATGTCGCTCGTATGCTAACTTTGTACCTTATTAATACTTTATTCATACTTTTGATAATTTATTGTACGTCAATTGATTTAATGTAATTAATACAGTGTTTTCAGTTTGGTTCGAACTCAAAACCTACGCTATCTAGTCACCTAGATTCAATTAATGCACACAAAATAAAACATTGCAAAATAAACAGAAAATATCATTGCGCTTGCGAATTAGTTTCTAATAAAAACGCTTCCATTCGAAACCAAGTTGTTATAATCTTCTTACATTGATTCAAACCATTTTCATACACATCTATCATCCTATCGTCTGTAAATATTGACAAGAAAAATTAGTTAAAACCGCTTTCCTACGCTTCTATCACCTGTAAATATTGACAAGGAAAAAGTAATGTCAAATGAACAACTGACTACCTACTTTTGCTTGTTGATGGTCTTTGCGGAGTTAGTATTCCAGCTTACACCGCGAAAGATGTGTAAACATTTTGAGTCAGTCCATACATGCTTGTATGCTAAACTTTCTTTGACACTTACAATGCAATACAATACAATACAATACAATACAAAGCAAATACTGATAGAAAACTATAGCACCAGCTGATATGTACCAAAGAGTGTACAAATGCTACTGTTGTGGTCAAATGACAAACTGTTTATGATCGTTAATCATCCATTGATATTAAAATTGAAAATATAATTGTTGAATTAAATACTGACAATGTTTTATTTGTTTCTCAGTGTCTCTCTTAAGGTTCCAAGACAAGAAATTTGACCTTTTTAATCTAACAATTCTCTAACGTTAAATAAGCTCAGAGCCCCTGTAAAGTATACATTTTCTGAAAGCCTAGATATACGGGAACATTGTGGTAACCACAGTGTCTCCATTGTTTGCATAAATATCACGTGACACGGTAATTTGCATAACCTTTCAAAAAACCGGTTTTCCCTATGTTTTGTCTCAATACTTCAAAATATCTGACTCAAACTTGCTGGAATGCAAGCTGTCACAACGCTCTTCCAAAGCGTGTCTCAGATTTTTTATATCTTGCTTAGTTTTTTTGGAGCACAATTTTAAAGAAATCAACTATGCTTAAATTCACTGCTCTGTAAGTTTTTCTGGCATAAAAACTGTTGTAGAAGGTTTAAAAAAAATTCTGAGACACACTTTTGAAGACCCTTCAGACAGCTTGCACTCACACAAATTTCAGCCACATATCTCAAAGCATTGAAACAAAACATAGGGAAAACCGATTTTTTAAAGGTTATGCAAGTTACCTATCACGTGATAGTTATGTAAACAATGGTGACACTATGGTAACCAAACTGTTTCTCTATATCTAGGCTATCCGAAAATATACAATTTACGGGGGTTCTGAGCTAATTAAACACTTGAGAATTGTTGGTTTAAAATGGTCAATTTCTTGTCTTGGAACCTTAAAAGAAACGCAGGATATACCTTCTGTCTCTATTGGTGGAGATGTGATTGTAACAATGTTTCCCTGTTACATCATTATTTACCATACAAAGAGAATGAGAAAGAGACTACATGTATACTATGACAAACTCGGATAGTTTTCAATCGGATTCGAACCCACAACATACGGCATCAGTCGCCTAGCTGAGAGGCCACAGACAGAACCACTCGGCTAAATCTCCACTCCCCAAAAAAGAGTGGTTCAATAGCCGGCTAAGTTGTTACATTTTTCTGACTGAGACCGCTCAACACGTTGTAGAGTTCGTGAAGCACTCACGCACGCATGCTCACTATCATACATCGTACATACACACTTTATCGAAGCGAAGAAACGAATTTCATCGCTTTAACTGGGCGAACGATAACCTCGGGGACAATTAAACCATAAGACTTGATGTGTGCATGATGTATTGCTGCCGGGGGAATGTGAGGTAAAATGCGTCCCCTGTCTAATGTAGAATGCGCCTCCGGGAAAAATATTACGATTCTCAAATTTTCGTGATACCCTGCTTGTTTGCTGTTTCTGTGGACTCATTTGAAACCATTTCACCGCTTTTTTTGTAAAAATTGAATGGTTTCATTTTCTCGTAGAGTCAACATAGGGATAACGCCCACTGTGAATTACAATATCAGGTGATTTCATGGTGATCCATGATTTCCTTAATTTTGAAAGAGAAAGGATTTAAAGTTTCTGTGGGAAAAGTTCTTGTCAGAAGTTTAATATTTCAGCGTAGAGGCGCGTTCTACCTTAAACGTTTACATAACAGATTTAGCTTTCACATTCATTAACTTTCTTGGATCTAAAGTGATCCATAGAACATCATCAAACAGGAGAGTCGTGGCCAGACGAAGCCTGAGTGTGGATGATAGGAAGTGCTGTCTTGTCATGGCGATCATCTTGTCTCGCGCTCTGATGTCTCATTGGTTGCAGTTCATAATTGTCAACATTCGGGACAACTAAAATAAAGAGTAAGACATGTACACAGTTGAACAACAACAGTATTTACGTTAGAATTCACAAGTAGTGTGCAGCGATCATCGATATATCAATCAATCAATCTTTTATTACTCAACACACACTGACAGAGAGTGTGGTATGGTACATTTCAGATGAAAGAACAACATGTCCAAAACTGAACACCATCAAATGGATATTAAAATCCAAGTAAATTGAATTGAAATACACATATAACTCTAACTGAAACCAGCTAACTGTAGGTAGCTACTGGAGGGGTCAGCAAACACCAGAATTCCTTATAAATATAGCAAGGTTTAGAAAATTCTGTTCCATAATCTTTTTCATCTCTTCTACTTTTTCTTCGACACTCATAGTGATAGAAAAATCTGTTCCGCTTTTCTGGCACAAAATCAATCTCTCAGCAATATGACACTTGCATGTGAATAAAAAGTGAAACTCATCATCTATTACATTACTATCACATCTCAAGCAAATTCTTTCATTTAAAGGTAAATGAGGTTTACATTTCCTACCAATTTCAACACGCAAATTATGATCACTCAGTCTATATTTTGTTAAACTTCTACGTAACCTAAAATCTGAAATATCTCTTAAATATTTTTCAAAACCAAACTTGGTCTTGAAGATTCTATAAGTGCGCAGTTTGTTACCACTTCCATTCTTCCTTAAATCATTGAAAAGGGTTCTCTTCCAAGTTTCTAAGTATTGTTTTTCATACTCATGTTTTAATTTTTTACATAACTGAGAATAAGAATTTACTCTAAATTCACTGAAAACACGACTGTGATTGTAACTTCCCAAAACGTGATGAACGAATTTTGCCAATGGAGAATTGATTTGTATATTTTCTCTAAGTGCATTTTTCAAAATATGGTCTCCTGGTAAATTATTTAATCTACACCAATATCTTATCACAGACATATTGAGCTTAATTTTACAAGGAAATCTACCTAGCTCAGATCTAATACCCTCAAAAGGGGTGCGTTTACTTACTCCTAAAATAAACCTGAGATATGATATACAAAGACTTTCAAGGCAGTTATCAACACTTGTAATTTCTGTCCCCCATATTTCAGAACAATATGAAAGAATTGGGACAATCAAACAATCAAAAAGTTTTAAACACAGCTTTGGATGCAGCATTTTTTCACACAATATAGACTTTTTAATGCTGAATAAAGCTTTCATAGCCTTATTTTTAAGATTAATCATATTTTGTTTGAACTTTCCATTAGGTGTAAAAACAACACCAACATATGTAGCATATGTCTGCTAGTATCTCAAGTCTTCTCGATGTTACCAATTTTAGATAAATCATATGCAACACGATTGGAACTAATTTAGGATAATTGGATGGTGAAGTATCAGCATTTCCTTTTAAGTTATACACCTTTTTTGTGAGTAATTTTTTATGTTCATGATTTTTAACATTCAGCTATGTGGCTCCTAATACTTTTGACTAATTTGAAAAATATACAGATCCATTTATCCCGAATATGCTTCAATCGTTTTATACTGTCTTTTAATTCTTAACTCTCATAAGTCCAGTATAATCTCTGCTTAAACTGAACATGCATTGGGACGAAAAGAGTCTTAGTCGACTAATTGTCTTTCGAGAACTCGGCTTTTTCATCTTAGGGAAACTCAATGACAATATGAAAGTGCATTTTTAATGAAACTTGATTTTCAAATAAAGGTAGTCAGCGGTTTGTGCACATTAAACTATTGAAATGTTTAAGACATTCAAAAACAGCAGCAAAGTTCATATTAAATACTTGCCTTGGTAGTGGCAGTTTCCTCCATTAACCATTTCCTTTTTATGCCCATTCATCGATCGTGCGCTTCCGTTGACGACTACAAATTATGGAAAAAAAATTCTTTTAATAAGTTTCATTTTTTTCATAAGATACAGCAACTTGACGTTGTAAAAAATGAAAAAAAAAACAGAAAGAGAGCCGAAGAGTGAACTGGTGGTTTGGTGGTGTATCAAATTTCAAGGGTATACGAAGTGGATTGTTAAGGAAAAACAGGAAGGCAAGGCTTGTAACTTTACAAGAACGAAAAGAATTAAACATACGAGACAATTGAGCAGATAGTAGAAAACAATGAGTTTTATACTCTCTTCGTTGTATTGCTTTCATTTTACCAGTCAAAATGGCAATAGATAATTTGGTGTCACAATGCTCACCTCGGCTATTTCCGACACCTGTCTTCTTCAGGTAGCTCAAGATTTTCCAAGAAAAAACAATGATAATCGTCCCAACTATCAATATAAGGATCATTGCCACCATTTTAATAACTTCCCATACTTTGGATCCAACAAATCCTGCTGAAGAAAGAGCCAGCATTTATTCAAATGCTGAGATGTATAATTATTTATTCTGCCACGATTGGCGCGCATCACTGAATTATTGAGATGAGACTTACGTTAATTTTACTAAACTAAGGACAAACTAAAGAGTAAATATTCAAGAACGCAAGTGATGTGCATAAGAAAGGTTTTTTGCCTCAAGCACAGTTAGAAATTAATTCGCATTCTTAGCATAGATCGTCATAATCGAAATATTAACGTCAAAATGGTGCCTGAAGAATATTTTTTATCCTATTGTTATTATGGTAATTGCATTTTGTTACAAAGCCCCCGCTAATATGTATTCGACAATTTTGAATTTGTGATTCATCACAGTTAATTTAGTAATTCATATTCAAATATATTTAAATAATCAATACTCATAAGGAGATACAGTACCAGACAGTTCAGATGTGTCCACTTTCACAGGGGGTGTTCCTACTTCATTTTTTGGAGTGGTCGGTTGAGGTTCTAAATCATTGGGCTCCGCTATCGCTTCATCCTGAAATCGATGTTGTTCGGGGGTTTCAACCTGCACCGGCTGTTGATCATTGCCGGCGTTAGCACCAGGGGATTCACGCTCTTCGGTTTGCTCTGAATCCCCGCCCCGCTTCAAACATTGAAAGGGATGGTAGATTCCGAACCCATGGTCTTTGCAGCTCCCGTCGGTGCAGTTCGCTTGGCAGTCGCCCAACGTCTCATAGCGTGACGACATTGCACTTTGAACTAGGAGGGCAAGGATAATCAGTGACATTTTTCTCGAGACGCCTCTGCCAGTTGCTGTAAAATGAATCGAGACAGACACATGTACAATGTCATGGACAAGTCTAAAAACAATATTGTTAGCTGTAGATATATTTATTATAAGTGAACAGTACACAAAGTACAGTATCAGAATTGATCTGAAAATTCTACTTTTCATCGTATCTGCATTCTTACTAGAATGTTCCGTATCCCTCACACATTCCAGTGACACTATGTTAGGGTGATTTAATCCGTCTTAAAATGCAGATAAGAGTGAAAATACTGACAAGTTTAGCCACCTCGATTGTACTTAAGGGACGATTCAGAATTTACTTCCAGGGGGGGTGGAGGATTTTCAGGGGGGGGGGCCACCCATTTTTCCCAAGAAAATTTAGGGGGGGCCAGACAAAAATACCACAATCTTTT
>LD354020.1:0-31519 GCA_001465055.1 Ptychodera flava | reverse complement strand
CATACATACATACATACATATTCATTATGCAAAGGAGCATAAAATATTCAAGTCACGGCCATCAAAAACTAACGAGTTCTTTTTTGAGATATCGGGCTCACAGACACACAGACACACTGACACACATACAGACAGACATCGCTGCAACATTAGCTTACGTGTGTGAATACGTGAGCTTAAAAGTGCTAAAGTAGAAAACATCGGAAAATATCCATTTTAAGCTTGATTTGTATGAGCCATAAACTAATAGTGATTCCGTTCAGAACAAAGAGAGCACATCTCTAGGATGCCATCGTATAAATCCCTATGTTGCTTCTTACTTCCCTCCCAATAAAAATGTCTCTAAAGCAGCTGATTACTGTGACGTGACGTAGCGTGGTCGAGTGGTCGTTTGATCAAAATATATCCGGTACGTATATTGTTCGTGGTGGTCGGTGCTATTCCGATTGCTCGTGTACGGGGCCGGTAATAACGCACATACAGGCGAGATGATTCGGTTACTTTAATCATGATACTTGCACATGATTACAATATCCAGGAAGGTCGGCTGTCTACAAGAACGTGGTCCACCATAGTCAACCGACTGAGCTTCTCACTGAAGCTAGTACGCCAAAATCTCATGGCGTCTACATCTCTGTACAGGAATGCGTCAAGAATTACCTCTCTGTCTAGAAAGTGTACAACTTAAATCGTCTCTTAATCTGCAAATTGTCATGCCTTTGGTATGCATCTATAATTAACAAAAGCGAAGGACAGGAAGATTGCTCCCATCTAACTAGAAGGTTAACAGGATGGAAGTATCTCTCAACGCCGAGCATGGCTGAAACTATCTGTCCTTATAGCGTCCGGTCAATGTTAATGACTTAAGCAGTTGTCAAAACAGTACATTCACTAAGAGAGGATGAACGGTTACCTCGAGGGTCACTATCGTTACGATTAAATTCAAGGGTAAAATTCTGAGCTCTCGTCGGACTATATCACATTAGAATAAGCACTAAGCACCTACTGTTCTGGATCCTTCGAATTGTACTATAGAGAATAACTTCAGCATGGTATCTCATACCGACAATAAATAACTTAACTCATCTTTGGCGACTTTCGTCAAACAACCACATTCACCGTTAGGGGGCACCCTCTATGACATCCTATCCTCGAAAACGCAACCTCGCCAATTCGAAATTCAAAAACTTTAGCCGAGGTATAGACCTGCCTTAACTATCAGTATTTTCGCTTCGTTACAAAAATCTGGCAAACCACTATCCAGGGTAGTTAAAGTAACTAATATTATCATTCAGATACCCTTCAGCCATTTTAGGAGTTGACTTGATCATGAAGGCTATGTCACAATTTCCTCTTTCTCAATGCGATATTAGCCTAAAGTAGTATGCGCCTCGAATGTAAATGGCTTAAACATTTTCTCCAACTGCTCAAAATTTCCTGAATGTGACTTTCAGCCATTCTCTTACCAAATCAACAATACAAATTCAGGGTCACTGGGCAAAGTTTGGATCTAGCCAAACACACTACCCAACATTTTGCGATATTTGAAATTCAATATGGCCACCATTCCTATGTTAAATCTATGGGGTAAAATTAAATTTGGATTTTCGAAAAACTGAGACGATAAAAGTTTTTCTTTCTCCAAGAGCTTTCAAATTAGCCCCTACAAGTGGTAGATAAGCAAAGAATTGTAGAGATTTGAGAGTCCTAATGTATGTCCCTGAGGCACATCATAACTGAAATGTAAAATTTAACGCGATTTACATTGTAAATGAAGTCAATGTGAAATTCTAATGGCAAACGATTTAGCCAATGTACATAAGTGAAAATGTCGAAACTCAGTGTGTCACAACTGCCCTTATTTTGCCCGCGGCACACTTTTCTCATTCATCAATGATAGGCTAAAATAATGACCACTATACTAGGACTCTTGTGGAATATGAAGTCACAGTGTGACCCTACCATAACATGTCTAAGCTTATATATTTTACAATCATTGCAAGTACGAACAAGTGCAAAGCCACCCCTTCATATTGAAAGTGAAATTGTCTATTTGATAATATACAAATTTTCATGCTAATAGTCACATCTGTTTTGTGTGAAAAGAACTTCTTCGACTCAGATTCAAGTAGTGGCATTGGATTAAAAGAGATACGTGCACGAAGGTAATCTTCGTTCTCACGAAGTCATAAACAACTCTGACCCAGCCTCTATGTGACAAATAAAAGGTCAACTAAGCTTTGCCAGGGACCTAAAAAAACAACTTCCAATAGACCACATCCCCAAATGCATACCACAGACGTAAACAAGTAGTTCTCTTTGCGGTTCCTCGTAGAGGAAAGGATAATATTTGTCGTGTTCAACCTGTTTTCGATGGCTAAGATGGAATAACGTTCATGGAAATAGGTTTGGAGGATAACTAATAGGTTTCCTGTAGCCACAAAGAGGTGAGTACGTTTGGAAACGGTCAATATGCTTTACGTTATAACAGCACGCTCAAGTGACATCACGTGACGTGAACTCTTTTGGAGGGAGTATTAATGTAGTTATCGTTTTAATGTAGTAGTACTTGAACTAAACTATTGTGAGTCATATCAATCTTACAGGTTTTGCATACTTAAATGTGCCCTATACCTTAAGCAAATCCACTATCATTTACACAAACTTAGTGTGCAATTTGCGTCAATTCCCGCCAGAGAAGAGGGTAGAGTGAACTGAAGTCATGCTGCTTGTCGGACAGTTGTGCATGTTCAACCTAGTTCATGAACATTTAATGCCATTTATTGTTCCCGTATGCCTCTAAAAGCTCTCTCCAGTGAATTTAGGCATGCTCAAAAGGCAGTCACAGTGAAACACGCCGCCTGGCGGCTGAGGACAGCGTGTTTGCGAGGCGACAATCTGACTTTTTTCGGCCATACTCGTGTCAGACTTAATAACTCATGGCTTCTCTTTCCCGGACAATTGGTTACTTGTAGCCCTGTCAATTATGAGGGGCGATGTAGAAAATTAACAACCATTATCAGATTATTTATTAACCAGCGACGAATTTCTTATTTGCTCTCAAAAACATCGCATTGCCTAAATTAAGTGTGCATACCATAGCAGTTGTGAGCCCCCTTTTCAACAATCACGGCATTTTATTGTCATGATTTAATTACCATATCGTTTTCACGCGCTTGTAATTTCATAATTTACGCTGAACGACTGTAATGAGGCTTGAGTCACACATCATGGTTAACAGGAAAGTGGACTACAGCCTAGCTTACGAAGACTGACTGAGTGTTTCCCATTAGCAGTGCAGAGTAATATTTAATTAAACCCTTTCTTTACTTCATGTAGAATAAAAATGATACTCCATACAAAAACATTCGTTTAAGATGTTAGGTTGACACATAC
The DNA here is from genome assembly GCA_001465055.1 of Ptychodera flava. Lineage (NCBI taxonomy): Eukaryota > Metazoa > Hemichordata > Enteropneusta > Ptychoderidae > Ptychodera > Ptychodera flava. The sequence goes on along the minus strand of LD354020.1, from coordinate 28,123 downwards.
ATAAGTGCATAGTACTAAAACATAAGTATCACATTGTACAGTAACCTTCTAAAAATGTTTCTTACGTGTTACGACAAAAATGGTAGAGCCAGTAATTGCTGTAAAAAACAAAATTTATTAACTAATAACTAATACTAGGGGTTCATAAGGTCTAAATCGATAAAAAATTCTCGGTACCTTAAATACTATTTGACTCCTAAGTGAGATAAAATTCTCAGGCAGTTGACCATATTTTCAATATGGCAGATTTCTACAGGAAAAACACACAAGATTACGGAAGCTTTTTTGACTTTACAGGAATGCCATACCAGGAATGCCTAAAATGTTGAAAAGATGCACGAGTTATTTCATGAAAAAATATATTTTCCCCGAAAAGAAATATTTATGAAATCAGTATCTCAAACATTTGCTGTGGTGAAAAGTCAAGTTTACCCACAATGATATCAGTATCCTGAAATTTTTGTCCCCTTAGAATTATATGACAGTCACAGTGAAATGATAATAGTACAAAGCTGAGGCAAAGTTCATAAATTCCAAATTCTTATGGTGGAAAGTTTGCATGTGGCCGACAGGTTACCTAATCCATTAAATAAAAATATATTTTAATGCATGGAAATGTGCAAAACATAACTTACTGTACAACAGCACAAATACAACTTCAGATCTTGTAAAACTATTGGCAAAATATTATGCTCATATGCATGAAACATTAACATTATGCCTATATGATACCGATTGAAATTCATCACCGTAGGACCGTTTTTCAACGTTGTGAATATTTTAGCGTATAAAAATGATCCCTGTCAGGTTATTATGATCATGAGAAAACATTTTGTACAAACACGTTCCCTATAAGAAAGTGTTGCGATTCAGACACATAAACTGTAAAGATAACACGTTGAAATCACCCACTCTGAAGTTAATGAGCTGTAACATTACTCTTCGTACTTTGTGACATAAATATATAACTATTTTCACAGTCTTTCCATACCAGAAAGAAGACAGAGAATACAATGCATACTTTATAATATGGAAAGACCAATGTACATGTACATGAACTGAAAATTTTAGTATCGAATGGAAATGGTAACAAATATACAGAATATTGAAGTTCATTGACCTTTACAGCAAAGAAAATAAAGTTTATTAAAGTTTATTGAACTTTACAGTAAAATGCACCTTAGATTCGGGGACGGATCTTTGGACTCTCAGCAGTTTACAATACCCTTCAGTCTTCCACTTGTGTCGACTCATTGTGAAGATGGTGCAACTTAAGTTTTTACAGTCATCTTTGTAAAAGTCGAAAATTTACGTTTTTCCACAGAGTTCAAGGGGAGTTAAGGCAAGGCTATTTTGTCTATATTTTCTTCCTTTCGGTTCAGTTTACTCATAAGGAAAAACCATTTTTTCTTTCACAAATCAAGCGATTTTGTAGACAAGGGGAGCCATGCGATGGCGAAGTAGCAGTGAATTGAGAGCCATAATGAAGTGAAAACGCTATATACTATTACTGAATGACCACTATGAAATTATTGTCTGATTTCAGTTTCATAGGATAAAAAAGATTGAGACCATATCGTGTAATATTATTAACTCAAGAAAGAACGAGCGATTCTCTTAACGGCTGGGGTCCCCTGTTCGTAAATTTTACTGCTGCAATGATACGTTTGTGCAAGCGATCAGACACGTAACACAGCCTAGCGCAAAGGTGAATTGTAAACAGTGCAGGCTATATCAGTGCTTCGAGCAGATAATGTGGCGCTTTAACCTCAACCACTTACCTTCCCCCTTTTAAAATAAATTCGCTTGACAAATGAATGGCAAAAATGACCTTTCCTCCGAGTGGCTCTGAGACTGAACTGCACGGAAGATAGTATACAAAATCAATCTTTAATACTAGGGATAATGATCATTTTGAATTTTGAATCTCCAGGAAGGATGGGACTAAAGTTTCAATCTTGCAATTTTGAGGCACGTATTGCAATGGTGGCACTGGCATTAAGTTGGTTGTATTTTGTGAATATCTCACTTTCCTATAAGGTGCATATGTTGTAATTACTTCCTGTAGTAATTACTTCTAGTGCCTCACTCAGCAGGATTGACATTTTGAAGTTGTGCGGTCTGATGATGATTTATCATCGGTTGCGCCTCTTCTTGATTTCCTGTAAAAAATATATGCACATTTAGGTAGTGTGCCACCGACAGAAATGCCCTGCATATTAATTTAATAATTAAAAAAGTCGTAAAGCTTTAGTAAACCGACTTCAAGCAATTTTGCAAAAGTACTTACCGAAGTTATGGTAGTCTCTTGTTCCACGGATACGGTGTTGGGTTCGCGCCTGGGTTCGTGGTTCTGCAATTAACAACGAAAAATAATGTCAGTTATCGATGAACAGAACCTTTGAAATGGTATATGTATAATGATACCCAGTGCGACAACGACACGTTGACAGAGATGGCGACGGCGAAGCTAACGACGATGGTGACGTCACAACGATGATGATTTGCGTGGTAGTTGTGGCAATGATGATTATTATGGTGATTGTGCTCATGACAGTGACATAAAATGAATGCGGTGATGGCAAAGATGTGGTTGATTAAGTGGCAGCACACACTCTTTTTCATTCATGCTTAAATTCGCACTATCAGTGTTTTGCCTAACCATGTAGGCCTATATACTTTATTACCAACTGGATGCTAGTTTAAAGGTTTGATTTTTCAAAGACCTATTCGCAACAAATACTTTTAGTAAATACATGTATTTCGGCGATATTTCATGTTTTGGTAAAGTTTAAATCATGATTTGTCTTCTGATTTTCGGAGTTCAACATTTTTGTTTATATTCACGTTCACGATTTACGACTGACTTCGTCATTATGTTAGTAACGCATTATTAAAAGGGCCAACTGTCCAGACGGACAATTAAACTATAAAAATGCACATTGAAATAGATCTGGAACCAAAATATACAAAACATAAAAAAAAAAACTAGAGAAAAATGTCATATAACATAACAACAGAAATTAGCATTAACGAACAAACAAAAGCTGGCAATATCCTCGATTCACTTGCCAGAACAGAACCGCTTATAGATCAAGAAGTGCCCTGAAAGCATTTGAAAAGCTTGAGGTTGAAAATTGTTGTTAACTTGTACAGTCTTATCTTTCACTGAGCGATAAGCCAGTTTGAGGGAATCAATTGAAATTAACCCATGGGCAGGATGGGTGCTATCGTCAGAAGTAAGTTTTGCTCTGCCAACCACCCGTTGGTGGCAAATCATCTCAAAGATATCTGTGCCAATTATCTTTGACGGTGTTTTCACAATTTTGTTTAGTTTCTTTTTTTCCGCGAAAGAGCACCAATTTAATATCAAGCCTTTTCAGCTGCCTCAATAAATAGTAGAGGAACTGCTGAGCCTTTTGCAAATGAATGTGTGCGGCATATTTGTTCCAAGTAGTTCCGAGAAACAATTTACGATTTCAACAAGTCTGCCAGGGGTTCTTGGTCCGGTTTCCTTTTATGGGAGTTAATGATAATTCATTTTGACTTCCAGACATATGATGGGATTTCAGATCAGAAAACGATGATTTTATTTGCGACACAATTGTTTTAATGTTAGTTCACGATGATGGCCATGTATAGTGTGATTTATGTTTTCTTACTATCACCTTTAATACGTTCCACCTCTTTCTGCACCATTGATAACTGTTCTGCCAGTTTACCATTGTCTTTCTGGAGTTGCTGTATCCCCTTTATTACATAAAATACGGCAGTGAGCATCAGCACTGTTCCTCCGAGTTGAATTATATCAAATGTCAATAACACTAATGTCTCTACTGATGTAAATCCCGACGAGCCTGAAACATAGCAGACAGAATAGTAATCGAATGTTACCACAAAATGTAACCGTAGTGTGAATTTATTTCGTTTGTGATGTACTACTACTAGTGTTGGCTGGTACATAAATTAATGCTTGGTCTTTAATTAGTTCCTTCAAACGCACTTGACTGTTATAATGTAGATTTCAGAAGTAATCATGCTACAAGGTCATTATGAAAATACCGAAAAAGATGCACAAGGACATCGGCGCAGTGTATCGGCGCCAATGTCCGAGTGAATTATTTAGAATGTATTCATGATAACCTTATTATTATACATCTTACATTCGTGATTTAGACATATTACCAGTATTGACCTTTTACAAGCAATGTCAACAATTCTTCTTCCGATTTATAGCGCTAGTGTGAAACGCTATATTGGATGTGCTTCTGGATTGCCTTCCGTTATACTACACATACAGAGGGCGAGACATTCTGGCACTCGTCCGATTGGTTCCTTGAAACCATTCAACAGTGAACGCGCAGATACAGGGGTCGGCGCTAAGCGGTAAATGTTACGGGGACTTGAGTATTACGTGACGGAATGGGTGATCCGTACGGCTTTTTTGCGCACACAAAATTCTATTGTTATCGATGGTAGATGTATAATAATGTCTTATGTTACATGTAAAGTCGAACACTTCTTCTGCGCGGCGCAGTAAAAAGAAACGAGAAAATATTGCGAAACATTACCCTCACAGAATGTGAAAATGTCCGATTAATCATTTGTATATTCTTTTCAAAGATTGATTGAATGATCTAACGTCGCGCACAGTGGTAGTGATCAACTCACCGGTGTCAACATGGTTCTGTATGGTTGATGCTGTAGGGAGTGTTGAGTCTAGGTCTGTCTTCACGGAAGTAAGACATTTGTATTGAGGATAAATTCCTGGTCCTTGATTGATGCAATCGTCAGGCCGACAATTACCACAACCTACAACATTCCCATTTACTCCCATCGCGAGTTGGTCACCGAAACAATACAATATCAAGATAAAGGAAACCAAAGTACTTGTACCTGTTAGAAAAACAATACAGTCAATTCGTGTCGTCTAAGAAGATGTAGCAATGCCGATTAAAGTATTAAGTAAATCTTGACGACGAGGCTTCATGTTTCAACAAGCTACATATTAATTACATTTTTTCCCTAATTCCATAAAATATTGCCAGTAAAACAAGATTGTGAACTCTTAATCTGATGAATTTATTAAGGAAGAACCGTAAAGTATGCACGAGGACATTAGCGCAGCGTATCGCCGAATGCATAGGGAGGGTGATGTCAGAGTGCATCCTTTGCGGTATTTTCGTAATATGAATATTGTCATACATTATACATTCAGGACTAGGATATCGAACAGGATGAGTTGTGACCAGTTTTTCTCCCCATCTGTGGTCTAGGTATGGAACGCTATCATTGAATCTCTGCGGCCGGGAGTTTAGAAACGGTCAATGTTACGGAACGCCTCTTTCTGTATAGCAAATCTAGTGTTTTCGGTGGAAGATGAATAGTAATGACAAGAATTTGAAGGTGTTGTTTCCCAAACATACAAACCATTGGATTTTGTAAAAAACTCGCCCTGTTTCAAACAGCATAATGAAGAGTTTTTAAGGTTAAAGGCATGGTTCATATTTTGCGGTTCAATTTGCAATCCATCTTGTGGCGGGCTATTTCAAGGCAGTAGAACTAGCACAGTAAACTATGTGACTTACTAACTCCACAAGCATGAGATACTTAATCTTAAAACAGTAAATAACAACCCTGACAGAAAGAAGTCTTCTGTGCGATGTATTTATTTTATAATTGCATAATGGATTGGATAGGATTTTTTAGTTCTAGTATTTTATTCTCACTTTTCATAAACTGCAATACATAGAATATAGAACAGTGCCTTTCATGATAAAAACTGGCTGTAGAATTTGACAAGTCCACGCTTGACGTAACAGAAATTAATATCACAATGCTAGGTATCTGCTGTGTTGGATTGTCTCGAGACCCAATGCTTATCAAGGTATCAAAAAGTCTGAATAATAACCCTTGACTATGTAAATTGAATTAGTGGTACGGTCATAAGCCATCATGGCCTCTTCGAATGACAACGGTCGTTGAGAGTGCATATTAAATCCCCAAGCCTATTCTATATCATCTTGTATGTCAGATGAAATGTTTTCATTTCATTCGTATAGCTTGTAAGGTAGATAGATACTTGTCTCCGATAATTGATCGGGACTTTCAACTCTTGAGGTTATTATCGTTCTTTCAACTGTAATAGTTTTGCATTCTGTACACTCACGGTCACGGTTGTTTTGTCTCAGGATCTCAAGAGAGTTTTCTCTCACGGACCGAGATCAAAGGAACCTGGTAAATTTTCTAAGCGTGCGCATGCGCTGTTATGATATGAAGTTTTTTCGCAGTTGAGCGACATAATGGAAAATCCAATCCATAGAGATAGAGTGTGGAAATCTATTTTTTTTTACATTCTCGTGAGTGTTCGAGTGAATGTAAGTTAAAGCAAAAGTACACACAAAGTTCAAATCCATCGATCATTCTCTTCTACGTGGGAACAAAAAGCGCCCCCAACGATTTTATCGCTGATTTAAAAGTAGAGGAACTGTACTTTTCATGCAACAACACTTTGCATATTCTCAATTTTTGCCGCTATCGTCGGGTTGCTTGGCTAAAGAATATAACTCAGCTTATCTTACAGCTGACTTCATATAATGTTGAACCATTTCCTGTTAGTAGTGACCCGAATACCTGCGTGGGTATACATTGTTGTGTTGTCAAACAAAGATATTTGGCCTGTCCAATTGCGCGGCAAATTGCAAGTGCGACCTTTAGGTAGATAAGAGTGATGTACATTGATGGAGCAACCTACATTTATTTTGACTGGCAGGAACGTATACATGTAAACCTTTCCAGTAGACAGGAATATCGATCAGCTTTCATATTTTTAGAGAATGCTAACGATAAGCAATATGTAAGAAAACATTCAAAGACAGTATTCCGACCACACCCATAAAAATGGACGAGCTCGAAATGAATATAAAATGTCAGGCCCCAAGTCCACCTCTTGGACATGCCACAGGAGGCTAGTACAATCGGTAGAGGAATTTTAATGGCCGTATGCACTTCATGAAACGTCTTATCGCAGGACGAATATTACTATTTGACAGTTCTTGTATGTCAACAAGCTAAATACTTGCTATTAAAATTTTGAATAAAATATAGGTTAACGGTAATGATATAGTTTAAATCAATGGGTCATAGCGTAATCGAGAACTTTTTGTGGAGAGGGGGATAGTAAATACCTACCTCGAAACAATTCAAATCCGTTGCGTGAAATTGACATGTTGGACAGTTAAATAATTGTGATCCGTGAAGGTAATTTTGCTCAGAAGACTGCAGTCTATCGTTACAGTGCGCCACAGGCCTACACGTGCGTTGAAAGAGTACTGGCCAATGTCGCTTGCAATGGAAAGCACGAGGAGCGGAAGTGAAAAAGCACTTGACGAACCTTCGACCAATGAGAGCAAGTTTCAATGTACCGGAAGTCTTGTGCAATCAGTATTGCAAGAAGGGGATGCCCCTGTACTCCTGGACATTACCTTAGAGATGGCCCAGTAGCTATAGATATAAGGAGGGGTGGTAAAAAGGAGGAAATTCAGAGTAAAAAGTTAGGAAACAATTTTTCAGACTACTGTGCAAAATAAAAAAAATCAGAACGCAAATGTTTAAAAAAATATTACAAAATTATTTAAATTCTTGAATTTTTTGAGATATTACCAGCAGCAGGAAGCAGCTATCTGTATTGAATATACCCCTTAAACTGGAAGTTGCGATTATCTCATCTTTGTATGAATTTTGTGTCTCTAATAACTTGAAAATGTAAAAATTATAAAGTCAGTTTTCTATTTGTTCCTACATACAACATTTTGAATGCAGCAGGTAAACCAGGTAAACCACTAAGACAAGATCTAGTATGGTTATCAAGACAGAAAGTAATATTTTGCTCTTAAGATCTAGGTGTACAGATCCAGGCCAATTAAGCGGTTCATTCACTTTTCACAATATTTTCTTGCAACAATGAAGGCATAAATGGGTAAACAAGTAGTATATGTCAATAATGATGAAACAACAAATCAAAAGGCATTTCAGTTCATTTCGTTCTCAAAAATATAATTTTACAATACAATATGTTACATGCCATCTATCCAGCGAAACACAGCACAAAAACACATTAAAGGATTTAACTTCAGGTTTGTGTATAGCAGATACGGATGAATCTGCAAGACTAATCAAAGTAAATGGCAAAAACAAAAAGATCAACCATTCGTCTGTGTGCGGCAAGTACTGAAGGACAATTTTGTGAAATAGCAATCAAACATTCATGAACAGTTTTTACAGAGCCAATTACCTGATAAGGTCATAAAAATAGAATATTGCACACTATCTACACAACTACATGAAGACATCATTGACCTCTATGGGAATATTTTAAAATTACCGAAAAAAGCGTGTATTCGATTGATTATTTTCATGATATCGGACTTTAGTATAATACGGTCTGTATAGTCGGTGAATAACAACACGATTGCTCTGTTTTGTTTTGTTTTTGTATTAGCTGATTAATTGTCTTATTATTCGAGAATATGCTTAAAAATTGCAGACGTGCTGTTTGGTTGAACTTGATGGGCCTTATCGTGATAAGATCATGTTCTGCCATATAGCAATAGTTTCAGTAATGAATATGATAAAAAATTGCAGCTTTCAGATTTCGAATACTGTACGCACTGTGTAAATTATGCTGGCAGTTTTCTTCTACCTTTCACCTCTTTCCACTGCTTCACTGCCTCTGCTCTTCCATGGGAACTCGACCTTGAGGAGTGTCAACCTTAGCGCCATTTATTGTCACGCGGAGGAGGACCTGTTAAATATACGGTGACCAAGAGCAGCTGCTAATAATCGGGATGCAGTAAATGAAAATATTAGTGCCACACAAACACAATTAGAAGCCCTCCGTCTCAAACAACAAATTCCCTGAAACTTTGTGATTACTGTGAGTAGTAACAGTGGCAGTAACATTTGGGGTGAGGTTAAAGATTGTTAGGACATGGTACAGTAGTTTGTTGGTGTTAAACTATTCTATAACAAAAGCCAAACAGACTTGTAACTTGTGGTAATTTGGTCTATCAGTTTGATCCTCAGGTACATTGTGCATTCTCATTACCAGAGCAGAAATTCCCCATGAGTCTCAGTAAAATTTACACTCAGATGTCACCAGATAACTCCGTTTCCACTTGTAAATTTCAATTTTCGCCTTGCGTGAGGAGGGACACCCTCCTCTGCCCCCCCCCTCGTTCGCTGCGCTCACTCCGCTGGTTGCTCGCTCGCTGCGCTCGCTCGTAGCAATACTTACCTACTTTTAAAACAGATGACAGCAAGGACAACACTGCATTATCATGTGCATTTCAGCACAACAATGAATGACTCTATTGTGATGGTTTGAAAGAGCTACAGGGGCGAGGACCGTCAAAATTTAAAGATAAACGAATGGATATCACTTGTCAACTTTACTTTTTGTAATGATAAAATAGGTAGGAAGGACTCGGCGGATTACGGTTGTCAAAACACTCAAACACTCATCCCCCCACTCTGGGAAAACCTTGAAAATGTACATGTAACTATATAGCCGAAATGAATTCCTAGCTGTCACCCTTTTTGTTTTGATAACATACTGCAAGATGATCTGCAACGCTTATAGCAATACTATCAGCTAATCACTTAGCCATATGTATGTTTGGGTCATGGTGTACACTCTTTAATTATTTATTGATATGGATGTAACGAATGAAAAGTCCTCTAAATAGACTTTGGACCCACTGTACTACTCACTATCAGAAATCCGGTGTTAAACCACTGTTTTGTTCTATTTTATAATTTTACTATTCATAGATTCATTTTATATTTTTTTTGAGTGGGAGTTTCAATGTGTTGTCACGACCATGTTTTCCAGACACTGCGTATGCAGAGCTTACCCCACATCACTGTTCTCAGAATCCAGCTCATTTTCAACTACACCAGTAACATTAATTTCATATGTGTCTCTTCCTTCAAACTCTACAACATATTCTTCAGGCAGATCATATTCTTCCTCCTCTTCTAAAGTTATGTCTATTTCATCATCCTCACTGTCTACATTCATTTCCTCTAACAATAACTCATCTGTGGCTTCTAATGTGTGTATATCTTTGTCTTTAGTTATGCTAGCACCGTATTTAAACAGTTTCTACAAGTACATCCAGGCCCAGACAAGTGGTTAGTTTTTGACACCTACAGCGTTTTGTTTCACAACCTGTTTTATAAGCACAACCTTTTGTAAATTGATTGACATAAACCTGTACACAGCAGAAACATTTTCATCGCTGCCAAGCACACACGTCTGTCATTTCACTCCACAGTTTTGAAATAATACAAGAGCAAAGCCAGTGATGGCGCAGTACTGATGCATTTTTGAATGCACTCTTCTTCATTTCTTATTCTTGGCTGTATTCCATTAATATTTCTAATTGTTTCTATCCATATAACGTGTAACTCCCGGGGGAGGGGGTCATATTTCAGGGTTTTAAAAATCCCCTGGACCAGAATATTGCTCAACAAATTATTAGTTGTGTCTCTCAGAGTAGCGTGTACCAATCAGATGGGGGAAAGAAAGAAGGGTAGAATCATAATTTGTGGGAGCCAAATTACTCTCATAACAGCTTTTTTTCTACAGATAAAAGTTGCATGCTTGAAGAATGCATTAACGAAAACAGCTTTGCCGTAGCCGACAAAATCAAAAAAAGAAATTTAGTCAAAACCTGAATAGATTAAAACTGATCGAATCATGCAATTTGTTTGTCGATTGGGGGAGCATTAGCCAGATCTGGGTCTCTCAGAATACAATGGCGGAATTTGTTAAGGGTCTAGAGATGAAAGATCACCGGAGTTGGCTTCTAACATAATGAAAATGTCCTTTCCCATAAAATAGTCATGTTCAGAGACAGTTAATTCATCTGTTGAAAAATACGGCAAACCTACATGGTACGCATCCTTGTCAGGTGAAGAAATAAGAATTTTACTGTAGCTGCATTTGGCAATATGCAGCCAGATACAGGTATCCGTTTTTTCATGGTTACCATAGTATGCCTTATTTCCCATCAAGGCAGAGTCATGAGAAATACAGAATGCCTTCCCTCTGTCCTCTCCATCAAATCCACCAGATGTTACAAACTCTTTTCCAGTACCAAGATGTGATATTATTATTTTTTGGAAGGGTATTGCTAAGAATATTGATAAGTAATCTCTTAATAACTCTAATAGTGATAAACTCCATCCTTTTTTCTTTCGGTATTTTGGACTCAGGGATCAAGCTATCTCATGTTTTGCTTTTATTGTTGCAACCTCTATCCCTACGAGTTCTATCTATCTGCTTTTGGACGGGCTAATCCCAAAACGGGGCATTGGGCAGCTGAAATAATCATGAAAGTTTTTATGATGGCTTCTGATAGGAAAAGTATTAATTATGATCATGCCCTCCAACACCACCGAATCAGGCACCAAAGTAAGGAGTAAATTTTCAACCACAATACATTCTTTGTAATATCTTGACGAAAATACCTTTTTTGCATTTGATTTCGTAGATTCGTGGTACACTGAGCCGTCTGCATGGCAAATTGCCCTGGGAAGGGGAATAAATTGTTTGAAAGATGATATTGGTGTACCTGTCTTGATAGAGAAAGCAATTTGTTTTTGAGACACTTGTCAACTAATTTTTATCTTTATCATTTGTGCGGATTTTTTCTTCACAGCTTTGACTCCTGTAAATATTTTAAGCTTTCCCATTCTAAAAGGAGCAGCCGTGCCCGGTATACTTAGAAGCCTGCATGCAATGTAATTTTCACATTCATTTCTCAAGTCTTGTAGAAGTTACATAGGCCCTTATAAACTGAGCCAGGCAATCTCACCTGAAAAGATTTGACTGAGCCTCTTTCATAGTCGTCGGAGACTACAAATATACACCACTCTCTGATGTTATTGAGGTACTTTATGAAGAGCAACTCGTCGAGTTCCCTTGTATGTTTTTTTTTTGCGATCACTTTGTACAGCAGAAGTTTTAGTTTGTTTTTGGTCCATGTGAATTAGACTGACAAGCGGCCCTATGTGAAAGGTATACAGTAATATTATCCAGAAGTTCTGGTGATGGCTTGAATACTAAGTGTTTCACATTTAAGTTTTTTTTTATTCATGGGCTTCATCTAGGGCAAGTTGCCTCCAACTTAGGTCAATAAATGGGGCTGTAAATCTACCACTTACTTAATGCCCTAATATAGACTCTGGTATTTCCAAAAGATCTTTGAAGTGTTAGGGACAAGTCTCAGGTGTGCGCGGAAAATAGGTGCTATTGTTTTATTGCTGCAACCCGCAAACTCCAGTTTCCACGGCGGAATGCCAAGTGATATACGCAAAACAATCTCTATGTATAAAGTTACACGAGAATTTGAAACTGTCATCTTTTTTACTACATTTAAATTCCTAATTCAAGATCAAGGCCATGAAGATTGCAGCTTACATCCTCTTGAATGCGTTTAGTTTGTTCTAATCTGCTAACATTGGACAGGCTATCGATGATGCTTTCAGAACTTCCTTCATAATTGACTGACAACCGATTTCACATTTCCAAGTATCTGAAAGTGCTTCCCTGTATTTAAAGAATTCTTCTATTTGCAGTCTATGGTGAGCTTCCCAAGTCTGTATGATGAACCCTAGAAATCTTTCGAACTTCTGGCATTTCTGAAGTCATGTCAGCAAACCTTCCTCCTTGAATGTTTCTGTTTGCAATCCAGCATCCATATAAACTTTGAATAACACTAGTAGATTGAGTGTTTTTCAGCAGGTGCCAGTCACCTGGAAAACAGTCAACCGCCATAAGCCATTACTGTATTCTCTTTTTAACTGTTAAGGGGGAATCATATGTCTTCCCATCACCAGCAATGATTAGATTTTTCAGTCGTTTGCCAATGTTGAAAACTAAATATACTACATGTTTTACAGTTTCCAGACTATCACTAGGCTCATTGAGGACGCCAAGGTACTTGACCTTTGCCTTTCCAATTGTTGGTTAATGGGTGCTCAGAAAGCATGTTTCGGAGGTTGGGTACTAGACAAGTATATTTAAGACATGTGAAGGATGCCTTTGAAAGCAATATGTAAATGTTTTTGTCGGTATTTCAAGAGCTTTTGGTTTATCATCAGCACGTTTGAAGTCAAGAAGAGCATGATTTGATCGTGATGGAAATTAACATGAACCAACATCTGGCAAAAATATTGACTGTCATCAATCGTTGCTTTGAAAAACTGCAAGTTCATATAGTGATGTACAAACTGTTAAATCAATGTTACACCAGAGAAAGATTTGTCTCTACATTCAAACGCCTTTTTGGCAGGTATCGCAAGCTGGTAGATAAATACAGCATTTCTCTTCGACAAATGATCGCTGATGGCATCAGTGACATTGGACCTTAGTTGGTGACCACTACCTATTTCACTAATATATATATATATATATATATATATATATATATATATATATATATATATATATATATATATATATATATATATATATATATATATATATATATATATATATGGCGGGTGCCACATGTGGGGCAGGATGCGCTCACTATGTTCGAAACACCTGACATAACTTCTTTGCCTTTTGCCCAGAGGTCCATATATCTTTCATTCATGAATTTGACTTTGAAGTGTGTACCGATGCTTTACTGTCTGTTCTGTGCTGTTTTGTGTCTGTATTTATAACTAGTCTAATAATAATCGCAATCATACCAATCCATAATCCAATAACACTAGGTCAGAATTTGTAAGACAATAGTTGTAAACATAGACACAAAACAACATAGAACAGACAGTAAATAGACGGTACACAAACAAAGTCAAATTCATGAAAGAAAGATATGGATTACGGATATATGGATTACGGATAGGTATGATTGCGATTATTTTGATACATGTTTTCTCCTCTTTTGTGCAGGAGAACTGATTTGTCATAAGTACTGAAACTAGTATATGCATCTTGAAATATACGTTCTCTATACATTTCGATCATGGACTGCTTATCAAGCTCAGATTTCATTAAGCGAACACTTTCTTTAAACGAAGTAGGTCAAATTAGCAATAGCATCGACGAATAAGATAAAGTTGTTTTACATCATTAAAGGTTGATTCAAATTCACTTTGTAGTTTTCCTGTTCCTGTATACATGTACACCTTCACTGGGCATTTTACAATACAGAATAAACATAAAAATTCAGTATAATCTCCAGGTGTTCCCGATGTGTCCAGTTTTTCAGCAGCCATGTGCACCAAGGTCAACAAAATTCTTAGATAAGAGGAAATTCCAGGGCTGTTTATCCAGGGAATTGTTTCTTCAAAACACGTGCCTTTACCTGTGGGATTCATCCTTTGCTAATACTGGAGCAATACATTATCGTAAATTGCAAGCTATAGAAGTTTCCATTTCAGGGAGTGAAATATCAATCTGTATGCCATCTTTCACATTTCCCGAGTATTACTAGAAGGAGCTCTATTGGCTGTAATGCAGCAAAAAATCGTTAGAAAGCAAAGCTGAAGGTGATTTTAGCAGGTTTGCTCTCCAACAAATAAATTTCATAATTGTTTCTATGTTTAAGAGTATCAAGGTTGTATATCGTTCACACTTCCTGCCTCTAGCTATTGTAGCTCTTTATGTAAACATGGTAAATACCAAGGGTGGAATATTTGTAATCCGGGGGGAAGGGGGTCTTGAAGATTTTCAAAAAAAAAGATTCCCATCAAATGTCAATATAAAACCAGCAAGAGAGGTCTTGACGAAAAGAAAAGGTTGGAGAGTGGGGAAAAATAATGTACAAAGGATCAGGATAAAAAAATAATTCCACTTCCTCAATCTTCTAGACACTCGGGATATCAAATGTTCCACTCCTGATGCCTATGTGCACACAATTGACAGTGCAATGCATCTTAGTTAAAGATGTCAAATTTGGTCAGGATTTTGATGGAATGGTCAAGTTCACCACAGTAAAATTATTATGTCATTCTCAATGCCATCTTCCTTGTGTAGCTGGTTTTGTAAGTTGTTCTAAAAGTGTCTGCACTAGTTGTACTGGAAGAAAACAACGTTTACTTTTCCCTGTAGGGTTTCTGAGGTAACGGTTGTATGTTGAAATCTGCCCATGTATCTGTGTATGGGCAAGATCGATACATTGGTTTCATGTTATGTATTTCACTCAATGTCATCTATTGTTCATGAAAAATCAAGAAAATTCTGCTGTGCGCCTGCAAAAAATGATACATTTGTGAAGAAATACTCTGCCTTGCGAGTTGATTGTCTTAAGATTATCCCATATTACTAGAAAGAGGACAAGAAATAATCAAATTGATTTAACATATTCACCCTGAGTGCCTGTATATTTCACTATTTTATCATTACATCCAGCTGTTTATCTTTATCACTCTCCATGGGCCACGAGACACTGGTGGGGGCAATGTCATAACTGTGCCAGGTTGTGTATATCAGTCTGTCTGTATAGCCATCCATCAGCCATTCTTTCTGTAGCCTAAGTTTGTAGTGCTCATAACCGAATAATTTCCACATTAATTGAGGCAAGCTTCGAGATATTGAATGCTTTGATGGTTATCTATAATAGAGTGAAATCTTGTAGATGTTGATACAAGAATAAAAAGAAATATGACTTTTTCATTATTGCAATATTCCTATTGATAAGAGAATGATTACTTTGTATGTGGTATATATGTTTGGAGGGAAAGTGTATACCATATTTTGGTTGAAAAGTATAAAATTGTTAGATATGTTATTTTGAGTTTCTTTTCTGATTTTTGGTAAAAAAGAGTCTTGTGTTAAAGAGTCACATGTCAGATACCAGGTATTAAATTTTGATTTAAGTTCTTAAGTATCATCTGATTTCTATTTGTCAAAATATTGATGAAATGGATGAAATTGGAAGACAGACGTTTTTATTGTTAATATTTAACCAGTGCAACTGACACACTGTTTTACCAAAACGTAGCATGGAAATATCTGTACGTTATGATAAAAAGACGTTTTAGGGCACAGGTCTAGTAATTTGGGCCAAGTTATGCCCGTTTTATTTAAAAGCAATGCCAAATATAATATTCTTGAAGTCCCTGGTCCAATTGCAAAAAAATGAGAATTGCTGCTCATTTTACCTGCGTATTTGTGGAAGATAAATATTTGTTCAAATGAGAGGGTTTTGGAATGTGTCAAAATAGAGAACAACAATTTGACAGAGCTGGAGACTCGGGACCTTATTACTTGACCTCTTCGTTCACACCCATAAATCAAACTACTGCATCTAGACTCTGGTGGCCTGAGGTGGCATGTACTGCATGTGACAAACAGAAAGTGCGGGGGTTTTGACTTCCCTTGAAATTGTGCAGGTTTGACCGACTTTGTGAACAGAAGAGCTCAACTTTCCCTCCCAGTCTGTCAGTCCCTGTGAAATGATAACCTTCAGAAGGATTACAGAACACTGGCGAAGGCCACCGTGACATTGGACCTCTCAACAAACGTGCATGCAACAAACGACCCATGATGACAAGTTTTAACACCGAATCTACATGCAAGTTCAGTAAAATACCTAAGTCACACACAATCCCATTTGTTGCTCTGTACGCAAAATGGATTTGGCAATAATACCTCGTCCCAGTCTTCACATAGGTACTAATGCGAACTTAATTTGACCCCAAAACAATCGTGATCTACGGGGGCCGTCATAATTTACGTTTCCGGCCTGAAGAGTGAAAAGGTGTAAGGTCACTGAAAAATCGAAATTCTACAGAGCAGTTACTATTACAATAATTGTTGTAGGATGCAGTAGGGGCTACTAGAAATATTCTTCACTCACAACGGTATCTTGCAAAACTTCGCTGCAAAAATGACCTCCCTTGTAATTAATCAAAAATTATATATCTGATCAGATTACAGCGACCTGATACGGATTTTACAACAAAATTGATTTACGTCAATTTTATTGATTGGCTGGTTGTATGGGGACTAGGAGCATATACACAACGTCACATTGCTCTATTTGTTTCTAGTCGAACTAAGAACAATCAGTTGAAGGGAAGTGGTCGCCGGAACTACGCATTTGCAACTTTCTTGTTTACAAGCACTGTACTTCATGCACTATATATAGATGAATCATGTCAAAAAAGCTGCAACATTTAAATTTTACGACGTACATCAAGACAAACATGTTTTAACTTTCATCAATCGCCAACGTAGTTTGAATACAGTATTTATATTGGTCGCGAGGGTCCCTAGCGACCTTTGAGCGCCTTTCTGACGACCAACGCCCTTTATTGTCTGCAATTGAAATTGCATTTTTAATTTGAATGCACCATATACGTGTATTATTATGCATTAACTGCCTGTATGCAACTATGGCCAAATCAATCATAAGACTGACTTAAAAATAGTTGAAATCTGTATCCCACGAACAACATTAATAAAACAAAAGAAGTTATAACTTGGGATCGCCATTACTAACAACCTTGACTGATCCGATCATATGTCTGTCATTGAAAATAAAAATCAATTCTAAATTGTTTGTTTTAGGACGCATCAGAAATTTTCTTCAACCGCACTAATTACCATGCAAAACTGATGTTTACTACTGATGACTGTCTCTATGCCTTCGAGCATCTGCAAAAACGTGCAATGAGACTCATTCTTGACACTGTTCCACCTCTTTCCACTCATCAGATGTATGCACAACGTCTTTGGTTACCGTAGACTGAGCGGTCGCTCGAGGGCGCTCTCTACGCTCCCCGGGCTCTCCGGCGACGGCTCTTTCAGTCTGTGGTTACCACAGGCGACCCAAGTATTACTGAGTTTTTCACACTGTTTTCTCTATTATTTTCTCTTCTTTCTTCATGCTCTGAATGATCGGAATAAATAAAATAAATGGTTTATATAACCTAACCTGACCTAACCTAACCTGTGACTCTTTATTTATTTTACACTCCATTACAAGGACGTATATCTCTCATACTTACATGCTGTAATTAATTAGTCAACACAACTAATTATGCTAATCCGTGGACTTATCAGAGGTTGGTCAACATCGGAAAGATAGTGATGTTCCCGTTTTAGTAACCATTCCTATCTTTCGCGATGTTGACCAACCCGTAAAATCCCTGATAAGTCCACGGATTAGCATAATTAGTTGTGTTGACTAATTAATTACAGCATGTGTGTATGAGAGATATACGTCCTTGTAATGGAGTGTAAAATAAATAAAGAGTCACAGGTTAGGTTAGGTTATATAAACCATTTATTTTATTTATTCCGATCATTCAGAGCATGAAGAAAGAAGAGAAAATGATAGAGAAAACAGTGTGAAAAACTCAGTAATACTTGGGTCGCCTGTGTGGTTACTAGTGAATTTAAAGCTCTGTCTCACCCGTTCCACACATACTAACAAAGCAACTCAAACTTAACCCCCGATTACGTAAATGATATATTAATTCCCTCATTCTCTCTAGATCACAGCCATCCTTCATCCAGGACCTCATAAAAGATTCCGGAGCATGTGTAATACTTTATCAAAACTCTTTATCTGTTATCTGTTGCAGATGTGCATGAGTATAACAATTTCCTTAAAATCATCAGAGCTTCGGAGTCATTGATTGCTTTAAGGGATCTTGTTAAACCTGTCTATCTTCTGTTTACTTATCTGTTACTTTGACCAAGTTTTCTTGTCTTGTCCTTCTGTCTTTGGTGTGTCCTTATTATTGTATTCGACAACTGTGAGAAGAGGTATCGCACCTATGGAATCGTCGAGTTTAAATGAAGATCAAAAATGACTTATAATGATAAATTAATAATAATGAAATTGAATTATAATAGAGGATAGACCAGATGCTGAAGAGAGGAAATGAATGGCCTCAAGTTCTTTGCACATTTTTTATAGTATGACAGAATACAGAGGCGGTGCTTCGACTTGTATAGTGGTCATTCAGTATATTTTTAATGATGCTACTGTCCTCAGGATGAAAAAGTAAACATCAAAATATTCAATTGACCATGATACTGATAAGGTTAATATGTTAATATGACAACAAAACTGCTACAACATATATGTTTATCACAGTTTTTTAGATTTATGAGATCTGACATATCAAATCATATCATATTATATCAAATCATATCACATCATGTCAAAGTATCACCTTTGAGGTGAAAGTGAAAGGAAAAAACTTAAATGTTTGCTCAAACGTTCCTCAAGGAAACTGTCAATCATTATCTCACCAAATCAAGAATAAAAATCAGGGGTCACCTTGCAAAGTTTGGAACAAGATAAAACAAGTTACCTAACAATTACCATGTTTTAAATTCAGTATGGCTCCCATCCATTGTTTAGCCTGCGGTGAAAATTATTTTCAATTTTTAAATAACTATGACAGCGGTAACTTACTTACTCCGAGCGCCTCAAATGAGCCTCGACCAGTGGTAGACCTTGGAAAAGTATTTTGAATAATTGAGAGTCTTAATATCTGTCCCCAGAGTACATTCTACCTTAAGAACATGTCAGACAAGACAGTTTCTAACTGAAGAATGGGAACACTGATTCGTCAATCGAATGCCACATCTCATCGGTTGCCCTGATCACTAAGATCGCGAAGTTTCAGTGTTGAGAAGTGGCAGAGTCTTTCAGTGTAAATGTGACAATATGTTATATATTTATCATCATAATTTCAATGTGAAAACTATTCTAGCTGGCATACGTGAGCGGTATAGGATATCATTTTCTTTCACAAGATATGAGAAACCTTTCTCATGATTATGTCAGAAGCTAATGTGACAACCGTGGACCCACACATTTGTACGCCCTCAACGCTGAGAATTGAATTGCAAAAGGAACCCAACACCCCACAAGTATTGACGAAAGATATAAAAAGAGAAAAATATAAGAACAAATTTGTAGTGGTCAGCAATTAATCTTACTCTCAAAATAATCATCATAAATAAATTACATTCTGAAATTCTTGGATTATAGGATCTGTCAACCATTAACACTACATCTATGCAATGAGTCGATTTTGTCAGCGAAACAATATCGAATTATAGCAACGTGATTCGATTGCCTTCATTGATATTATATGGCGCACCGTAATAGCACGCTGCGGTTCCGGATATCAATGGTTGTATAGCGAAATGTCCCGATGAGTGAAGAAAACGTTATGGAAAAGGTGCACTTTATCCAATTTTGCACTGCTCTACCAAAACTACAACACTGAATACCTGCGTTCCTTGCAGCAAGCTGTCGTTCATATTTGTCTCTTGTTCGGGGCTTTATTTGCCATATATTTTTGTGATAAAATTTGAACGTAAGCGAGCTTGGGTTAACATGTGCCAGAAAATACATCCACCTGAATTGGAAAGTAAAACGGCGGCATTATAATATGTGTGGCGTTTTTTATGATCATGGGGTTTTTTTAGCGGACAATAACTTAAGAAGACGCATTTCTTTTAGCTGATTATCAGAAATAAGAATTTATACACAACTTGAAATATTTGCTAATTAATTTCCACCAGATATCCATTCTATTGAAAAGACAAGAGCATTCTAGATATGATAAAATGCTCATGGGAGACATGCACCATTCACGTGCCAAGGATATGATTTATGCCTCTCAGTTTTACAGTAGTTCACCATCTCTCAGAATTTCAGGTTAACCCGCCACATAGATGAGCTTGTATTAAATTGTTTTCTGAAGAAGGACTGGGCTATTCAGCCATACTTCATAGCTGTCTTTCTTTACTCATGTTTGAAATGGGCAGTACATGTCAGGGTGTGATTTGTTAAAATGACCTCGACAAACTACTTTTATATTTATAACTGTCTACCCCTGTTCACCAATTGCAGTTTATCTTAATGATGTTCTAATTTTTGTTTTCTTTCAGAATGAAAACAAGGAAATGCAGCTGTGTCATTTTGAACGGAATACGGGACAATGTAGGGACTCAAGTGTATCCGAGGGATGTCTAATGTGCTGCACGACACAGGCAATCTATCTGATTAAAAAGACCAGGATAGAACTCCAGATCTTGACAAAACGGGTCAGATTTTGTGAAAATGTTTTCGGCCATATTTTTCGCATATTATTTGCATTTGACAATTCATACCGATTTTATTTTCCTGAATCCACATGCTTTTCCTCACTTTTCAGTCATGTAATTATTTTACAATAGTGGAAACTGTAAATAAAAAATGAATGCTGTCATTATATTCCGATTATCTGATCGTCGCTCAAGGAATTTACATAATTAGAATAAACACGATTGGAACTAATTTGGGATAATTGGATGGTGAAGTAATGTCGATTTAATCTGCAAATGTAAGCTCATCCACTCTTCTTTTCAAGTTAATATACTTGTTTTTATGAGTACTTAGTAAAATTGCAACATACAGCTATAGGGCACCTAATACTTTTGATAAATTAGAAAAATGTGAAGATCCAATTATTCCAAATTAGTTCAAATCGTGTTAGTAGAAGAAAACGAAAGCGTTCGTGAAACCTTTAAAGGAACACGGTCGCATGATCATTTTTTTTTTGACTATGTCCAAGAAATATGCAATTAAATCGGTCCGGAAGTTTTCTAGGTCAACGATAATTCTGAAGGACGTCGATGCGTTCATTTCAAAATACATCTCTACGTTAGTAATTTCTTTACACTGATGTATGCAGATTTGTAGAGCGGGCATTACTTCATCAGCACTTCGATGTCTTCCGCACATAACAGAAAAGTATTCAACCGCTTATATAGTCTAGTCTTTAAATTTTATCTACTATCTATGTGCAAAGTTGCGACTGTACGTTGATAGCCTGTCCTCTCTTTCGCTAAGTTTTAAATCGCTCAAGAGAATGACCAACAGTTACTTCTCAAATAGCATCGAAATGACAAAACGTGTGTCAATAGACAGAGACTGTGTCCCTGTAATCAATACACAATACACAATGGCAGGCATGACGTTGTGGTGAAACCATTTTCTTGTTTTATTTTTATCCTCTGTTCCACACGATAAATCAATAAAACCCCTACATGTCGGGAACACAAAATCCATACGTGCTACAA
Organism: Ptychodera flava; assembly: GCA_001465055.1. Classification (NCBI taxonomy): domain Eukaryota; kingdom Metazoa; phylum Hemichordata; class Enteropneusta; family Ptychoderidae; genus Ptychodera; species Ptychodera flava. Next base: position 6,006 of record LD354020.1, on the reverse strand, counting down.
AAAAAGTGCGTGAGAAGGTGTGAATCGCTGATATGTCTCTAAATAAAGCGTCCATTTGAAAACTCTGTAAATTTTCCTTAATTTCCTTCATCTACAGACCCTGTGTCAGTGTACGGTTTGATATCTAGCTTAAAAATTCCGAAATCGTGCAAAAACTCACATCATGACTGAGTGTATGCTGGAATGTCAAGGGTGTGATTTATTTCAGATCGTGCGTCGATCGAGTTGTGACAACGAGGTTCCCGTTTAGCTGTGGGTCCCTGTTTTTTGGCGTGACTTAACGTCATGATGAAATGTACGGGGTATACCATAGATTTTAGTCTAAAGTTGAAAGAACAGTTTATCATACTGTGAAAGCTGAATAGATCTAAAGAAAATAGAAGAGGGTCCGAAACAAATAAGATTTGATAAGAGTATTGAAGAAATATACAGCTTTTTTCTGAAGTGGCTAATTGAGAAAGAGACTTAAAATGATATGCATAGCACTGCTCAAGAATCTAATGGTCCATCGATAGTACTATTTTTTCCATTAGGATAATTGACTAGTGTCAATTTCTCTGAGTAGCAGAAGTATGAAACCATCACTGTTGAAATGACAGATCTAGAAATTATGAATCTCCTCTTCAGAGAATAGACAATTTGCATAGAAATCACAGGAGAGGACTGGACGATTTGCTGTCTGATAAAGAAACGGTAATGTGGTTGCCATGGGCATGCCTGAAATCGAAACTATTCTCGACAGATAACAAAATACAAACACAAATTAAATTTTGTCGGTGTCTATGGAGCGAAAGTTGCATGTAAATCTAATAAAACTTTCACTTTCATTCGTGACACTAGCCCTAATTTTGATAACTTTCATCATAGGATATTCGAAGAAATTCAGTGTCAATTATCAAATTTGTTTTATAATGCTTTTGCTTACATTTTAAGTAGGTCATTCCAGACGATATTCAAAATACAATTAATGTTTATACATAACTTAATGATATAATTGGTTCAATAATATAAATAAGAGAATGAAACCTTAATAGTCTACGTCTATGAAAACAGGGTTGGTGAGGGGTTATGACGCCCTCAACGTTCTTACAAATTCACTCTTTCGGAAAAATTGTACCATTGTGACTGCACTTAACAAGTGCAGATTGTCGCGTCTAATTAATTATAGCCACATTATGCCTTGAAGTGTTTGGGGTTTTCTTATATATAACAATGAACTAACCTATAAGCAGTAGAGTTTTCCATCTTGGTTCAATAATATTCTCGAGTGTAAAAATTGCCATTCACAAAACGCAGTCTTCCTATGAGTGCCGACTAATCAATAAACCTCGAATAGGTATCGACGTATGAAGCTAGGTAAACAATACACGTCATCAGCCGCCTCGGCATGTTTTCTAAAGCTACAAGTAACAAGTGCTTTGTGAGGTCTATGCCTTTGTGATAATATTAAATCTTCCCCATTCGTGCCTCAGCTACCTTTGCAAAGAGAGTTGTGTAACATCTGTCCACAATTTAAGCACATTAAGATTAGAAAATAGAAAATACAATTCAATTGTTATCAATGTACATTGTAATAATCAGTCTGAATAAAAGTAAATACGGATGTAAAAGCCGACAGGAAACTGGTAGGAACCTTAAACGCTAATACTTTTATTGCTTTATATAATTATCCATGCCGACCTAAATTCTTTAAGTGCTCCTTCATGTAGAATTATTGGTAAATATGTATCTCTATGTATCACCAGCAAGGCTCAATTAGCATAAAAAATTACGGTGTTATACATGATAAAAATATTGACGGAGGGCTACGGTGCATAACACACAAGTGACTAAATCTATTCTGAAATGTAACAATCGTGTCAATGAATTGAACTGTAAACCTGACCGTGAAGGTCGTCACAAAGGGGGATCACAACTTTCATCACCAAAAGCCTGCCGCACGTACGATTGTTGGCGTGAGACTCTGCTCAACTTCCACCAACACGTATGATCATCGTCATTGACATCGTCACGATCCCCATGATCCTAACGAAGGCTAGCAACGAATTACAGATCGAAAGTTCTCTGAATCTCGAATAACACAGATTATTTCCGTATGTTGTTTGAGCTATAGTATTTAAAAAGATTCTGTAAATGAAGAGTGTTCTGGATGACAGCAGGTTTGGATCATTTTTTATCGGAGTTTGGAACTTAGCTCCGGAGAATATACTCAGCCATAATGCTCTTTCAAGTTGAATCTGACGTAGGGGACAAAACCTTGGCGGTTTCTGGCTTTCGCTTGCTTCACGATTCCTCGGCGAAATCTCAATACTAGTAGTTTGTTTGATTCCTAGTTGACTTGGTGCCTCAAAATATTGAGCATAAATTCTTACAGTACACAATGGATACTTGTTTAAACCATTCAGTCGTTGAAAATCAATTCCGATGAAACTCAAAGGAAGAAAGAGCCAATGAAATATGGTATGGAGTGTTATGATCTGCTAGCTTTTCAGCGGGAGCGAGTCGAAGGAGCCATATTGATTTTTATTCTTTCGTTTCACGTTTTTGTATCCGGAGTTGATCGAGTCTCTCGCATATGAGAAATGTGCCAGTCAATTCCTGCTGACTGCATAGGCCCGGGTGTATGTCTGACGTCGCATTGCATTTCGGGTATGTGGGGAAGTTTGTGCATTGGTGTAATATACACCTGTGCTCGTTTCCGTAATAGAAACGAGGCTGGTTGTGCTTTTTTTGAAAACTATAATCAATGACAGACTTTCGTCGAAATAGGGAATAGACAAAATAAACAAATATGTCTTTTCTTTAGATCCGCTTCGAAAACATGATGACCTTGTACAAATTGCAATTCCCAGAGTGCAATCCCCATCAGAGCAAGAATTTAAGATGCTCATTCTCTCAAGACTGGCTTCAAGCTTACGTCACACATAACCCTACTAAGGGAAATGTACATTGGTAATTCGAGTTGGTCTGATGTCTAGTGTTTATCATGTAATTATCTGGTCGACGTCATAACCACACTCTCAACTCTTTTGACTACTGAGTCTTCACTTAATTAACGAGCGTAATTAGCACAATTAGGCTCGGTAACGTAAAGAGTAGTTCGTTACATATCTTTCACAGACTCCATCTCTTTGTTAATTTCTTCTATTTCTCTGGTGATCTCAGCATCCAGGTCGTCGTCGTCGAATTCCTTTTCGCTGTCTTTCTTCTCGTCGCCGTTCCTCAGCTTCTCCGTGCTCTCTAACTCGTTCTTCTCCACGATGCTGTCCTTCTCCTCGTTTTCGTTCGAATCCTTGTTCTTCTTGTTCTTCTTCTTCTCCTTGTTGTCCTCGTCTTCTTCTTCGTCGTCCTTGTTTCCGAAACTCGTGATGTCGTCTTTGATGTCGTCCACGTCCCAGATCTTTATGGATCCGTCAAAAGACGCCGTGTACAGTTTGCCATTGTTTATCTGCAAGCAAGATAGTCATGATCCTAATTAGAGTGGCCTTAAGGTAGCATGCGCCTCGAAAGTGAAAGACTTTAACATTTGCTCAAACTTGCCTTGAGGAATTTTTTAACCATTCACTTTCAAAATCAAGAATATAAATCGGAGGTCACCGTGCAAATTTTGCTAGTAGAGAAACAAATAACTTATGATTTACAGATATTTAAAATTCAAATTGGCCGCCATCCCCATGTTAACTCTATGGAGAAAAATAAAATTTTCGATTTTTGAAAAACTGAGCCGATGAAAAGCTTTCTTACACCAACAGCTTTAAAATGAGCCCCCACAAGTGGTATATCAGAAAAGAATTGTGAAAGTTTGAGAGTCCGAATGTCTGTCTCTGGGGCGCCGTTCTATCTTAAACACTGTAAGTCTTGTGACAATATTGGGTCATGCAGTTTTTAATTTGGTACACAAGCAGTGTTTGCAGAGCGAAACATGGAGATCCAGCCAATGCAGCTGAATGGGAAAGTAAAAAGGCCGCATTTATTTGCTAATTAATGTACACCTGATATCCATTCTAATGAAGTGACAAGAGCATTCTAGATGATATTGCTCATGGGAGACATGCATCGTTCACGTGACCAGGGGATAACATACACCTCTCAAACTTATATATAATTCATTATCCCTGAGAATCAACTCAGGCCACAATGATGAGCTAATGCGTTTGTCGTATTGTCACTTAAGCATGTATTTCTTTATTTTCGGGAAAATGTATGAATATTCAGCCGTACTCGACAGCGGCCTTGCTTTCCTCGTGTTTTTAGAGTAGATTGTTAGTATATTTCACTGTCTGATTTCAAGATTGTAAATTATCTTGACAGACAACTTTTATCTCTCTTTATTAACTGCTATGGTTTAATGAGTTCATCTTACTGATGCTATAGGCCCTCAGTTCTTCCAAAATGAAAACAAGGAAATACTGCCCTGATATTTTGAACAGACAACGGGGGTGGCGGACGTGGGCGACATTGTTTATGATCATGACGTATGGTTTGGCGGGTAACAGCGTGGGGGACTCGTATGTTCCAGCTTCAAACGATTGAGTTATATATATGTGAGCATTCTGCCAATATTTCCTGACCTTGCCGTAAGAGTTTGTTTTCAGGATTTAATTTATAAAATAGATATTACTCTAATTATATCAAATCATGATTCCTGACTTCGTTGCAAATTATTACCTTCTGAAACTTATAATGTCAGTAAAGGGCCGATAGCATAATAATTATATAGAAGTCTCAACAGAGAAATCTGCACTTCTCGAACATTCTGTGTTTACTTACCGCTAAACAGTTTACAACATATTCGTGTCCTTTGAACGTCCGCTTTAAGGCACCTGATTTGGCATCGAACACTCTTGTTAGATTGTCGCCGCAGCCGGTATACACTAAGAGAAGTATAAGAATTGATAATGCTGTATAAGTTACAGCTTTTACATAAGATTTATCTCAAAGTAAATTGATTAATTTTAACCCTTTGAGTGCTGTAATTTTTCCAACCAAAATTTCCGTGCAACATTTTACCAATTTTTATGAATTTTTCTGTAATTTTTTTGATAATTTTGGATCAAATTGACATCACATTGCATTGGCTACAATTTTTCACAAAAATTTTGGCAAAAATCTGAAAAAATTGGACTGGGGCACATTTGATAAAGGTGGAAAAAATTGACTTTGGCGCTCAAGAAGTAAAAGGAAAACACAGGACTAACACCATTATATGCTAGTGGACGATGTTAACAAGGGATTGAGAATCCTTGTTTTTCAGTGACGGTTGTGTCGTCCAATAGGCCATACGAACACAAAGGTACACATCCTCTTGGAACGTAAAATGTGATTGGTCAATATGGTAATAATTATGACAAAGTTTATATGATGAGAAAGACTGCTGGCAGGTTTTGATCATTCTTTGCTGAAGGTAAAAAGATAACACTATAATATCAGGTATTTGATGTGTAGGGACTATCTGAAGGAGCAAGACACCGGTTTGAGAAGACCCCGATCAAGATCTTAATAAGTCTGCATCATGACATGCGAAAGAACATTCACCACTAAATATATGTATCAGGCCGGTCAAAAACCTACCGGCCATGCTGGGCGAGAGATATGAATAAAGGCTTATCAAAAAAGCAGGCAAATTTATTGCAAAGTTTATGACCTATGCACTTGCCTCTTCATTTTACACCGATTCTTGCAGCTATCACACTCAATATAATACTCAGCGCGGAGTAGATTAGTCTCTGATAATGAATGAAGATACTCACGTAGACCTTCGTGAAATTTTAAAGTTGTAATGGTATGTCTATGTCCTTGATATGTTCTCGTACAATCGCCGAATTCTGTCACCCAACATTTGGCGTTGCAATCTGAACTGCCGGTGTACATGAGCTTCTGTACAACCTAAAGAGAAGGAATATGACAGCAAATGCCTGCGTTTAGAATTTATAGTAGTTGGACACAGATTGTAGCTGAGGAAAGCAATTTGTGATTAGAATATTGTTACTCGACTTCATGAGTAAA
>LD354016.1:0-56883 GCA_001465055.1 Ptychodera flava | reverse complement strand
TATATTTCACTGTAATTAGACTTCTTTTCCTAGCCTTCGCTACACTCGCAACACTTAATACGTAGCGAAGGGGTAGTCTATAAAAAGTTTGCACCTCGGATCTTGCAGTGTATACCTAAAACGCCTCAGGGCCCGTCTTTATTTCAAGTTCCATGTTGCAGGTTGAATCTTAGAAAATATGCTTTTATTCCAAGGGCTATTACACTACGTAATGACATTTCTGTGGATATATATTTTTATTCTTAGGGTACTTTCTCTGTATTCATTCTGTGCGTATTGTATTTTTAGTTTTTATTATGTTTGATATTGATTTGCACAGTTTGCTTGTTTGTTTGTATTTATTTTCTCGGAGTCTGTTATTTTGCCTTTGAGCCTGTTCACCCTTCAAATAAATAAAAAAAATTAATCTTTAGAATACCTTCCACCCATTTTATTCCGGAGTAGAATCATTGAGCAAAACCAACTTACAATGAAAAAGTAAGTACTTTGAGATGCGACCTAGAGGTTATCCGCATATCATCTTCTCAGTGAATTCTCAGTATTCACTTTTTTAACTAAGTCTGATAATTTTCAAGGAATTCAGGCGTGGCGCCTTCCCCCAAAGAGATCTAGACGTTGACAGATGTGACTCTCAGAGCCAAGAGTAGTAACTGGCCACGTCTGTTAATATTCAAAAGTTTACTTCACCTCTCTGCTATCACACTCGAAAAGTCAAAGGTTGGCTCTTACATTAGATTGATGGCCCTATACCTTTGAGCCGAAAACAATTTCGAAATCAACTTTTATGTTTTACTATTACCCATATACAATGCAGGATTCGGGCATCTAGCATATTAAATTGTATCGTGAGCCCGTGTTACAAGCCAACAAGTAAGCAACATGTCAAGAACAGCTGATAGACGACCAAGATCAGTGGTACTTGAACTTAGAGCAATAGTAAATGATAAATCCGAATTTTGCTCTCTTTCTTCACCTTTTCACTAGCATTTTGATTTTCTCCACCCTGCAATGCGACTAGAAAATGGTGCAAGAAAATGCTCGATAAACAGTTGCTTCATAGGGATTTCCAAGACACTTGTCTTGGTAATCTAGCCAGCATGATGCCTCTTCTGCACAGACAAACAGAGCGCACGACAAGAAGTGAGTAAATAGTACTCCCCTGATAGGTGTTAAAAGCAGTCAGTTTGCCATGGCGTCTGAAACGAAACTATGTAGTAGTGTAACTGCGTTTTTGGAGTTCGGAGGTTATTTATTGGCAGCAATATGTCTAACATTAGCAGCTGACCAGTACATATAGGCCCAGGGATCATACAAATGGGTAGAACAGCCACTTTGACCGACAAACAGGTACATATTTTGTAAAGATATCAAAAAAATTGGGCTTATCCCTTATGAAAATGTTTACCAAGACTTCTGTAGGACTCAAGGATTCCTGTACACGACTGTAGGGCTAGACCCGCTCTATAAAACCCATCCTATAGGACAATATCTATCCAATAGGATTTATGTGCCATGTCCTATAGGTCAGTACAAGTCCCATATGACTGATATTTGTGTCCTATAGGTCACCCTACAAGACGATTATGCCTATAACATAGGAATTTTATAGAAAAGACTTATAGGACAGGTGACTACTGGGCATTCATTGAGAAATAAAGCAAGGTGCACAGCCAGTAAGGAGGCATTGCATTCATACAGGACAACTGTACCCCTAGTAAGATGTCTCTTTCTACGTTTCTATGGTTGCCCTGAAATATACTAGTAATGAAGAAAGATTACTTCATGCCTAACATTTCCACTGTAGTCATTTAGCTAATAACAAAGTTGCTTTTAAAGATGCAAATTCTATATCAATCTGTACAGTAAATAACTCTACAAATCGCCTTCATCGAAGCCTCACACCATCCCCGTAGCTATGTGACTTTGTAAAAAAAAATTGCATGCCCCTTTGTGGTACTTTCACTGGTTCACAGAGCTGATGGCCCCGCTTCGCGATCATCTGGATCATTACTGTACCATTACACTTGGTGGTGCACCGTGAGAGAACCGTCCACCGAGTGTCGACTGTTGTTTCGTAATTATACCATGGTATTCTTTCTATTCTTTGGCCACAAACTATTTAAACTGTATTACGAAAATTTGAGACAAAACCCTCATCACCGCGGCTGTGACACATTTTACTAGTATTTCAAAACGTTGGCAGTAGCATGTGCTTCAGCTCCTTGATCATGGTCACATGTTACTTTTGTAACATAAAGACATTGTAGCAGATTTTTGACAGGGCTGAGTTTTCTTAGAAAACAACAACTATGCAAGCACACTATCTGACATGCTTGCATACAAGAATTGTTTGAACTAACTCTCTCTCTCTCTCTCTCTCTCTCTCTCTCTCCAGAAACTTACATTTTTCATGATCCACAGGTCAGTTTTCAGATTCACTTCACACTTTATTTCAAATATGTCCTTTCTCCCTCTAATAGCCATTCAAAGTTACTTTCACATGCAATTTTTTCCTTTCCTGCTATTTCAATTTTTATGAATCCTGAAATGCAGTCTTTGAATACTTTTATGAAATAGCCAACTATCTTAGTACAACGTAATGAAGGTGAAATTATTTTCTTTGTTATTTCTTCAGTAACAGTATTTGCTAATGTGTTTGCTGGTCACCTAGTCTTATCATTTCTGTTTTGTTTCATAACTATATACAAAAACTTTCATTCTGTAGAATTCTACCTTCAGAAAAACAGTGGCATGTTTCACAATGGAGATTAAGAAATCTCACTTCCACAAACTACTTCAGGCCATACAGAACTGAGAAAGGTGAATATTTGAATTGAGAATGCTTTATTAACATCATAATACTAACAGACTTCAAACAATTTTACGTGAACTGTAGTAGAAATGAGTTAAATCCACATTGAGTAAGCTTATACCAACAAGAGGCTCTATCACAAATATATATGACTCTTTTGTAAATGATATCTTACTAATTTATTCACATGCCTCTTATACATTCAGATAGTGTGTTCTTTTGTAATTACTAAAAAACAAAATAAAAATTTAAAACACAGACCGTAGGGTCTATATTTCAAAGAATCAACATAAATATCTTATGGGGCATTAGGTAGCCTGTCCGGTTTGAACAAGATCTCCAGCTCCTGATAAGGAAGATAATTTTGATTCACCTGTAGATTTCAAGATAAACTCCGATATGCACAAAAATCTGCAAAATAATGACAGAAAACATTCTTGATTTTGCTTATCAAAAAATGAGGATAACGTCCTCATCCTTTGTCCATGTTTCCATATTTTACTTACCTCCTTACTGTTTTTAGCCATATATGCTATCCTTGTTTGAACAGCGTCAAATATTTACAAATTTATTAACATCTCTCTCTATGAGTGGATATTGACATAATTATATAATTCATAATTCATTGTAGTGCTAGTGCTTGCGAAATATCAATTTTAGATCAGATAACTCAGAATATCTATACATGAATATAAAAATTTCGGTCTTTTTGCGGTTGATTCAATTTAAAGCACGAACTTTAGGATCTAGAACATGGCAAATCAATATATCATATTATAATAAACTTAGAGCATAACACAAGAAAAGCCAGCAATGATTTGTATAAAGTAGAAAATAAATTTCAGTTTTTTAGCAAAATATATGAAACGTGTGCAACTTACCTGTATCATTTTCTTCAGCAGCTGTGATGAAATGATCTCGACAAACAGAAATATAAGCCAACTGCATCTGAAATTTGTAAAAACCAAGAATCCATTACCATACAGTAACGTTTCAGAAGTATAGAAAGAGAAATTGATTCCTTCTGCAAAATTTCATCTTCATAGGAAATGTAATTGCAAATTAGCGGAATGGTGCATAAAAACTTTGACTTGTGTACACATTTGTGTTTCTATGTGTGTAGGAGTGCAAATTAAAATCTAAATTTAGGTTGATTCAAATGTTTAACTTTAAATTCGATATCGAAAAGTACATAATTTATTCTGTCAGATATGGTTATACACGGTAATTTATCCCCGCTTACGACCAAGACATCCTCATTGCAGTGGTCCTAAGCACAACGTGTCACAGCCATGGCACATCACCCAACACCAGGTGATTCGAATAATCAAAGGATATTGAGTCTGGTCACAGAGTTGACCTCAACGCGGCAATTAAAGGAGTTAATATATCATACTACAGCACACAAGTAAAATCATCGACGGTAGGGGGAAGACTTCTACGGTGAAATGAAGTAAAAACACTGGACAATATCGGATGTGAAATTCAACGTATGTATTCCGGACTTCGAGTAGGTACATCAAAAACACTTATTTATTAAACTTGGTGGCAACATCATCAATCTTTCCTTACCTTTACAAGTGAAATAATACCGCTCAATATTTGACTTGTAGTCAATGTCAGCGTGCTCAACGTCGCCCGGCTGCGAGTACTTCTATCAAGATGGCGCCGTCCTTATGTTCAGCATGACCTTCTGCGATTCCTCGACGTTGACCAAACTTCTCATCGCGCTCAGTAACCAAGGAAACTATACCGAACGCCAGAAATGTGGCAATTTCGTTCACCGACATTTGGTGGTCGACAGTAAAATCCCCAAGGCTTTTCTCATAGCCAACAAGTTTTACTGAATTTTACAACCAGTAAAGATGGCTGATGTAGTAACATGTTGACGTTTCGTTTTTTGCACTAGTCTTTCTCCAACGAGAAAAATCAAGAAAAATGTAGGTACCGAAACGCTCAAAATCAGTGATTTTTGCAGGGTTGTAATGCCCCAGTGAAAAACAAACATCAAATCATTCCGGTCGAAAAAGGAATACGTCAAGCCCTAGCCTGGTTCACTAAATAAAATCCTGGGCAAGTATTTTGGTTCAAATGTAACGATTTAGAAAGCCTTAGGGTTTTGAACTTTCGGCTACCTAATTTAGATATCGATGTCATAACCGGGCGCACGCTCACAGCGCGACTGGTTTTTGACGTCTCTCTGCATTTCGGAAATATGTGCCGAGCGTTTTACTGAGCAATCAATTGTAAGATTGGTAACTGATCCATAGCAACCACACAAAGAGACCGAATGCTCCATCTTAAGGCTAAGAATTGAAGACTATGCAAGTAGTATTTTGCGAAGGTAACGTCCTCTGACTCTGGTACCACAAAGGCCAGAATTTAGAAAAAAAATGTGACTGGTTTCCACCTCTCGTATTTTTTTAATGATTATAATGCTACAGATAGCTTTCAGCATTAGCTGTAACTAAAGCCAAGACCTTTTTATAAGGAAAATATGGAGTAATGTCATGTAATGTAAGGGGAAATGAAAGCTAAATATCAATGAAATTCACAACTTCGAGATTGTAAGAAATACACAATAAGTATTTAAAAGCAAATTACTCGACTAAAAGATTAATTACAACTTAATATTAACAAGATTAGCAATCATACCTTAGAAAAAATAAATAAGACATTCTAGTCAGTTTTACAAGTTATCTTTACAGCCATACACAGAATTCCTCTTTCCCTTTAATTTTAGTATTTTAGTCACATATTTATAGCAGTGTACAATCTACCCCTTAGATCTTATTTCATACAAGTTGAAATCAAGCATGTAGATTCAAGCTATTAGATACATGACAAACTACTGAGCATCTCTGATAATCTGACCTCTATCAGAACAAATATAGTACCGTCGAGAAAAGTATAAAAATATTTTTTTATAATGAAAGATGGCCTCTAGGCCTTGTAAAATATGTCTGTATTCACAGGGAAAATGTAAGGACACATGCACAATTTTATCAGAAAATAAGTTGATGCGTATTTGTGATGTGATTTGATACACATGTATGGCATCGCAACACAGTTACACTCATGCACATGGCTTTAACAGAAAGGCTTCGTAACGGCAGTAAATTTGACAGTATATATTCTCCATAACCATATACCTCGAGCCACATCCCTGTGTAAAGCTATGGGGAAAAAGACGCCCTCACAATTGTATAATAATTTGCCGTATCACGAGGTACGCCTAGGCACACTTTGCTTTATATGGGCAAGCGGGTGCATTTCAGAACAAGCTCCATTCTGGTTACTACGCGCGTTGCTATCAGCAAACGTTCCATCTGTAAACAAAACCAGCGGCAGATTCGAACTTCTCCTCCGTTCTGATCGTACGGGCGACAGTGAACTTAGCGAAATCGGATGATATTTCTCAGGGTTTCATATTTGGTATTCAAACTTGACTGAGCATATTATCGACGATGTCTGCGTTTTTGAAAGAACAGAAAGTAAACTTAATATAAATTAGATCGAGAGCGATCATGCGACAGACAAGCTAAGCCTAGCCGTCACCGATCCCCCAGCTTCAAGTACACGGTCATTTCATCTCGAAATCCTCATAAAATTGAAGGCGCATCATTTATTTCGATCGAGCTTTTTGGTGATGATCGCATCTCGCTGCCGGTGCAACGAAAATTACGATAAGTTAAGTTGCCTAGCTTATACTGGATACCAAAGCTCCACAAAACACCTTACAAAGCTAGGTTTATCGCAGGATCTTCAAAATGTTCAACGACAGAGTTATCGAAGATACTGAAATCTGTTCTTTATACTGCTAAACGGGGACTTCAAGCACACTGTGATGTTGTCTTTTCTAGGAGTGGTATAAATCAAAATGTGGATATTAAAGTATTCGAAGGAACTCTTGGAAAATTTGAAATCAAGATCTGTTTCAAAAATAACATCTGTTAAAACTTTCGATTTTTCCACATTGTATACCACAATACTACATGATAAATTGAAAGAACGCTTGAAAAACATCATCAACCAAGCATTTTTCTACAAAAACGGTTCACGCCGTTACAAATATGTAGTATTGGGGTATAAATCTACATATTTTGTTAAAAATATTACTAACGCTAAAGTGTTTTATACCGAGAAAGACATTACCAGCATGCTTGACTTCCTCATTGACAACATATTTGTTGAATTTGGAGGACACATTTTAAAACAGTGTATCGGAATTCCCATGGGCACTAACTGTGCTCCCTCGCTTGCCGACTTATTTCTGTTCTAATACGAGGCAGAATTTATCCAGAATCTAATCAAACAGAAAAAAGTCTCTGTAGCTAGACCTTTCAATCTAACAGTTAGATACATAGACGATGCTATTTCAATGAATAACTCCGAATTCAGTGACTATCTCGCTATGATTTATCCTCCAGAATTGGAGATTAAAGGAACGGCCTCTTCTGCTTCATGTCTGGAAATTTTACTTGAATTTGACTCCAATGATCACCTTTCTACAAGGCTACATGACAAGAGAGATGATTTCAACTTTAGTATATACAATTGTCCACACCTCATCAGTAATATTCCACTCTCACCAGCTTATGGGGTATACATTTCCCAGCTTATTCGATATGCAAGAGCATGCAGTTCATATGGTGATTTTGTACAGAGACATGGCCATCTCTCTTACAAACTGTTAAATCAAGGTTATACCAGAGCAAGACTTGTCTCTACATTCAAACGCTTTTTGGAAGGTATCGCAAGCTGGTAGATAAATACAATATCTCTCTTCGACAAATGATCGCTGATGGCATCGGTGACATGGGGCCTTAGTTAGTGAACACTACCTATCTGACTTACATATTGATATATGGCGGGTGCCACATGTGGGGCAGGATGCGCTTACATACTATTTTAGAAACACCTGACATCACTTCTTGGTCTTTTGGCCAGAGGTCCATATATCTTTTTTTTCTTGAATTTGACTTTGTTTGGGTACCGTCTATGTACTGTCTGTTCTGTACTGTTTTGTGTCTATGTTTACAACTGTTGTATTACGAATTCTGACCTAGTGTTATCAGATTATGGATTGGTATGATTGCGATTATTTTACAGCACGCCATTCTTCTTACCCCTCGATTTACGCATCATTCTTTGTTGTACGACGTACATTGCGCCATAAGTTCTAGGCCTACAAGTAAACAAATGACGTCATTATGTATATCAGTACGCGACAGGATACGGCCATCGCTTTTCCGAAAATTTACAAATAGGCGAGAAATGTTTGACATTGCATACATTTCTATTTCCAAACCTTTGCACGACATTAATTTTTATCAACATATTTATCATTCCATAGGGTATAGGATAAAACCTTCACGGCTCTGATACGGTTTTTGCGAACCTCGGTCGTACGGCGTACGGGCCCTCGCACACTGTGGCCCTTCCTGTACCCATAAACACTTATTACTTTGCTCCCCAAGTTGTGTAGTTCTCGGATGTATACAACTTTCCAGAAATTACAACTCTATAATGAACTATCATACTTGCATTCTATACTATTTGACCAATTAACTATTCAACAGCAATTTTTCCCCTAATTGATATATGTTGCTGCTCCTGGATATCAAGGAAAACAAAATCACGGCTATAACTCACAGGCATACAAATTCTCAGGCATACCACGTCAATTTTTAACCATAAAACAAGTCAGTGAAATCGGGTATAGATATTGATCTGATAAATATCTAATTGTACTGACACGCATTTGGCAGTGTCAAGTCAACAAATAGCTCATTTGCATATTTTATGAAGTTTTGTAATTAGTCATATAACTCCGATATAACTGCACCAAATGTGATGAAATCTGCTGCAATTACTGATCCGACTGATAGTTAAATGTGGTGAAAGCATTTTGTAGTGTGAAGTTAATTAAGGGTTCATTTGCATATTTAATGAACTTTGTAATTAGGTATATAACTCTGAAATTACGGCACCTAAGTCAGTGAAATCGAGTACAGATATTGATCTGATAAATATCTAATTGTACCGACAAGCATTTGGCAGTGTCAACTTAACGGATAGCTCACTTGCATATTTTATGAAGTTTTGTAATTAGTCATATAACTCCAAAAGGACTGGACCAAATGTGATGAAATCCACTATAGATACTTATCCGACAGATAGCTAATTGTGGTGTAAAGCATTTAGTTGTGTGGAGTTAAGTAAGGGTTCATTTGCATATTCAATGAACTTTGTAATTTGTGATATTACTCCAAAATTACAGCACTACATTTGATGAAACTTGCTACAGATATTGATCTGATAAATATTTAATTGTAATGAGAAACATAGGGTGTGTCAAGTTAATAATCAGCTGATTTACATACTAAATAAAGTTTAGTAATTAGTGATTTAAGTCTGAGAGTACTGTGCGAAAATTGATGAAACCTGCTACATATAGTTATATAACGAATATCTGATTGTTCTTAAAGGGGAAGTTCACCAAGGATGATTTTTACATAAGCTGTAGCTCTGTGGTCATTTACCCAGGAAAAACTATTTTCACCATTCATAACTCACAAGACTTTTTACAAAAAATGATAAAAGTAGTACAGGAAGTTGCCCATATAATTTGAATCATGGGAAAAAAGCTCCAAGCTTGGAGCTTGCATAATGTGATATGGAAGGGACCATCTCCGGACGGGTATGGCCCCCATATTGTCTACTCACAGTAACACAGTAGTAAACAGCAACACAAAATCTGATATATAGTGGACAGTTTTTTACAAGTGAATCATCGTTTATGCAAGGATACTCAGTATAAACAAAAGCTATGTAAATACGCACAGCCTGGTTTAAGCATGGGTGAGTGGACAATGCCATACCCATGGGAAAATGGTCCCTTCCATATCGCATGATGCAAGCTCCAAGCTTGGCGCTTTTTTCCAATGATTCAAATTACATGGGCAACTTCCTGTACTATTTTTATCATTTTTTGTAAAAACTCTTGTGAGTTATGAATGGCGAAAATAGCTTTTCCTGGGTAAGTGACCATAAAGCTAGCACATATGTAAAAATCATCCTTGGTGAACTTCCCCTTTAATACACGCCTCACACGGGTGTCGATTATCGATTATTGGTATGATTTGGTTTATTGACAGGAATATTGAAAAACATAACACAATAAATCCTCGTCAGAGATATTTACTCTAGCAGTAGACCGTATACACTTCTAGTCTTATCAGAAATCTGTCTTCCACTCCACGTCGTGTGCTCAATTGAACTGCTGTCAGAGTATACAATGTCTGTCTTTGTTCTTGTGTTTTGGTTAGTGATTATCCTGAGGTCTGCAAATGTTGCGCAACATCTCCTTGCTCGTTGATTTGTCACTTTGATATAAGACAGGTCAAAGGTACAATTGTTTTACAAAACTTCATAACAGTCAAAAAGTATGCAGTAATTCATGTCATAATTATTTCATGCGTCCAGTAGTGTCTGATAAATTTCAATACATGTCGAGTCATCAGCAGTCAATATCAATGCTTGATAACTAAGTTTGTAATTTTGTGAAACTCAAAGTCATTCCTTCCATTCAGGATTCACATTTGTTCTGTTGAGTAAATGGTAAAATTTTCTAGTCTGTTTACTGACTATTAATGAACCTTTTGTAAAACACGTGAGCATATTCAGTTCATATCTGGTATCTTATCGTGATATTGTATTGCACTAAGTCCGACAATAGCGAACGAATTTTCGCCGAGGAGTCCCCAACGGCTTTCCATACTTTTGGTCAAAATACGCTGGGGCTGAGTCTGCTTCAATCATGTCTTTATCAGAGTGTTTTCTGCTCTCTTTCTTCCCATTTCCCAGTGGTTGAATCCTTGGTTAATCCTCTGAGTAGGTCAGATATGATGCGTAGGTCAGAACAAGCAGTACCTGAGCTTTCCAAAAATTTAAGGTTTGTGCTATTTCATGCTAGTTTACTCAATGTAGGGGAGGATATAGTACCCCATACCCCCACCCCATTTTACCGCCATTTTTCGCGGTACATGCACATCAGCCCAGAGAGGTAGTGCATCCTAAAAATATCCAATGTTTACATTTTTTCTAGTTCAACTGATCCTAAAGAACAAAAAAATACCCATGTAGTAGGTTTATGGGGGTTGTGCACGGTTGGCCCCTCCAGCCCACGGACTATACCAAAGTAATGCCCCGTTACGTAATAGAAGTTGATACTGGCTTTGCTTTAACCATACTTAACGTCGGAAAGACACGCGGAAACCAAGACCGAGGCCACTGATCCGTGCTGGCAACCACACACTACTTCGCGTTAACACGTTCCATAGGGTTACTGTTATGGGCCTGCAATAGGTGCCTGGCAGCATGCTACGTGATGAGCGGTTTGATCCTCTGAGGGACCCTATACCGCCTTCAAGGCGCCTACGATGCCCCCTCTGTGGCAGTACGTGCATCCACTGCTAAAATGCTGCCCTCCCCTAAAGCCATTTAAATGAACGAGTGGCCTCAGGGGAAGGTGGTGACGACGCTGGGATGCGCCACCACCCCCTTTGGCCAAACCTTTGTCTTATCGTTGCTTCGCATTAACTCCTAATATCAATAAGGTTCTGGTATAGGTTTTAGCACTAGGCATCCATCAAAATTGTTAAGTGCTTGGACTTTTACTTTAAAATATGGAAAGTATGCTACATAAATTATATTATATCATGCTACCATGCGCCATTCTGATTGGACGAGAGCTAATTCCACCAATGCTAAATTACTGTGTTAGCAGTGCTAAAAACGGGCCTCTAAACCAGTATTTTCGAAAATTGCCCAGTCGGTGCATTTGAACGAAACAGTCCGCTTTGTTTCAAAGACCGAAGTCCGAATTTCAAGACACAGATAAAAGTATGAGTCTGTAACTCACCTCTTGGTGAGAATAAGTTCGGGCCAATGACGAAAGACACCTCTGAAGTAGCACATTTGCGTTTGATGTACACAACTCGTTGCATTAGGGCAACAGCGCACCGTGCACTTTTGCTTGATTCAGCGGAAGTCGAGAGGCGACAAACAGAAGCTAGTATTCGTTCATACACAAATAAATTTTCTCTTCCTCACAGTAACGGTATGTCAGACGTTCTTTGCCAAAGTTTGGGCTGTAACAGACGCGGATGTTCTAACTATGGAAAGCCGTTCGGGACCCCCGGCGACAACAGTCAAACCAATGCAAAATTACATAGGAATGCAGCGGCGACAACTGTTACATAAATCTGGCAGTACAACTGGCGACAACAACAAAATTTTGACCGGCACCGACAACTCCAGAGCCGACAACTGTAGAATATCACCCGACATCTACAACTTAACACCCGACACCTACAACTTAAAAGCCGACACCTACAACTACAGATAGCTCACTGGCCCGGCAGCGGCAGCGCTGTTCATTTGGAAGCGCCTGCGCACTTTGATTGTACTCGATGCCGCTGGCGACAACTCTGGTCAATTCAAGAGGCGCCTACAACAGTGGTTTGTTCATTACTAAACGCATGCGCACTAAGTTGTACCAAAATCCGCTGGCGACAACTCTGGGCACTGCTTAATGCTTGCAGCGGGATAGAGGGAGTACGCGCGTTTGGGAGTCCTGTCATCTGGTTGTAAATATGTCATGTGGTTGTTGGCTATGACACACCCATATTTGGTTATGTTTCGATGTCAAAGATCAGAGTTGAAAGTCCAAGCATTGGTAATTCCTTGCATTCTTGATACCTTGTGCAAGCTCTGGTTGTCAAAGCACGTTTTCATTTGTGCCATTTCGAAGCAAGTGAGTACAAGTATAGTAGTCTGTTCGATTCTTGATCGTAGGCTTATTACACAAGGATACGATTTCTCATATATCTCTGGTGTTAGCATGCAGGCGGTTTTAAAATTAAGAGGTCTTTAAAATTCAGAGGTCAGACGAAACCAGGTCTACATGACAGTCCGCCTCTGACTGTGTCTACATACATCAGTCATCATGATCAACCTCGACAGATTCATCACTTTTAGTGTTTGATTTTTATGGTCCAAAGCCGTACAAAGCTACTGTGCTTGCTTTTGTATTCATGGCACTGCTTCAGTAACAACGGTCGAAAGTGCTCAAAGCATTATAAACTTGGTTGCATGGACACTCGAGCGCATCTCTCTTAGTGTGCTATGGCTATGACTTCTAAGTTTTCCCAGTGGTTTTTTCATCTTTCTATGCTATCGCCAACTGATTTAAGTTGTCTAATCGAATATTTTTGCAGAATCTGCATTTGGAGTATGCTGAGTCACAATGTGTCACCTTGTTGCACGGATACTCTGGTGCATCTCTCTTACTGTGCTAAGGCTGTGACTGCTAAGTTTTCTCATTGGTTTTCATCTTTCTATGCTATCGCCAACTGATTTAAGTTGTCTAATCTAAATTTTTTGCAGGAACTGCATTTTTAGTATGGTGAGTCACCATGTGTCACCTGGTTGCACGGACACTCTGGTGCATCTCTCTTACTGTGCTAAGGCTGTGACTGCTAAGTTTTCTCATTGGTTTTCATCTGTCTATGCTATCGCCAACTGATTTAAGTTGTCTAATCTAAATTTTTTGCAGGAACTGCATTTTTAGTATGGTGAGTCACCATGTGTCACCTGGTTGCACGGACACTCTGGTGTATCTCTCTTACTGTGCTAAGGCTGTGACTGCTAAGTTTTCCCATTGGTTTTGCTCTTTTTATACTATTACAAAGTGATTCAATATCAAAATTTTATGCAGTCGTCTGCTTTAGGAGTATACTGAGTCACAATGTGTCACCTGGTTGCACGGAGTCATGTGGTACATCTCTCTTTTCTTTATAAGGCTTTGACATCTAAGTTTCTCCTTTGTTTTGCACTTTTTATGCTATTAAAAAGTGATTCAAGTTTTCAAATAAAAATTTTATGCAGGAATCTGCTGTTAGATCATGCTGAGTCAGAATGTGTCAGCGGGTTGCACAGAGACTTTGCAGTGGTATAAAACTTGCTAATTAAGGGGCGCTGCACCCAACAAAGGGTATTTTGCACCAAAATCACTTTTTTGTAGACATTCATTTAATTTAATGAAATTGTTAACCCAAGATTAAAATATTATTATTTGGGTTCATCTTCAAGGCTGTCAAGCAGTCGTAGGTTGCTTGATAAAGAAGTGTTAATTTTTGCAAATGTTTGCAAATCACCCAATTTCCTGGCTTTACTATTCTTCCAATTTCAAGATTTCCAAACAATTTAACTCCATACTGACTTGGTCAAACTTTCTTAAATTTTCACATTATTTTTTTTAAATGTTGTTAAACAAAACTTTTTTTGATTGGCAATAAAGTTCTTACAGTTTGAATAAGAGGCATTTTAATTTGTATGAGGATCATGTACTGTAAAATATGTTCAGATGTAACCTGCCAAAAGAAGGAAATGACGACCATGTTAAAAGTGATATTTTATTCAAATCATATTTGTCATTGCCCATTTAGGGCAACTGTTGTCAGCTCCACTTATATATAACCATTGCATGACTGATATCATTTTTATATGCAAAGTAAAACACAAACTCTGTCTTTTGAAGGTTTATGGCGTGTCTGTTGAAAACAGAGAGTATTAAAAAAAGACTAATTTTTAATATGAAACATCTGTGAACAGTGTCTATTCATTCTGATGTTATAATTGATTTCTGTTTGTTTTGACAGTATCTTTGAATGATATGACACTGCCTTAACAACAGATGGAAATTTGTTTGTTTCGGAAGAGGTATGTGAAAGAAACGTCAATGTAAGTAGGGTATTATGTTCATATGTTGCTTCTCACATTGGTGTACCATTTTGTAGTTATAAATTGAGCTGTATCCTGTGAATGGTTTTGGGATAACTGTGTAAGTTATTATATTACAACTCTCAAAAATTTAGAGGGCCTGTAATGCTTACTTTTGATATTATTTTCATTATTTATATTTTTCCAATGTAAGTTGTTATTTTACTACAAAAAGATTGCTAAAAATCAATATTTAGCTTGTCAGCATAGCATTTGAATGTGTGATTGTACTGGTATTGGAAAGCAGCCGTATGGACTTGTTTTAAACATCAGCATCCTGGTGCACAGTATACCGGGTAATCAGACTCAACAAGGAGCCACATGCATAAGCAGTGGAGGTCATCAACACCAGTGCTAAATAAGAGTATTTTAACAAATATTTTTTATTGCACACAGAACTCATATAATTATTGAACTATTACATTCTATTCAATTACATTCCAATGTTACTTTGCACAAGTTTATGGGCTAGCCCTATCATGATATCATACATTTTATGACATTATCCACCACAGGTTTTCATAGGTGAAAGAAATATACAAAAATGTATTAATAGTATATCTATATTTCTATTTTTCTCACTCAGGTTTGTTGTAGACTACATCACAATTGTGTTGTTGGAGGAGGCTGAAGTTTACCTTATGTCAAGGAAAAGAATGGTTATGCTTGAAGAAGCAAATAAACTCTAGTATTGCCACAGAAATCTTAAGATACTGTTCTGCAGGGATAACCTTATTGACATTTGTCCATATTGTTATGAAATATTTTAAAACTTAAATTTTAAGGCAATTATTGTCATATTTAACCAAAAATATCATTCAAAAGTTCTGGTCAGACACATTAATATTGATTATACATGTCCCATAGGATGACAGCAATAAGATTTTGTAAAATCGTGCCAAGATATGCAACTTTGTATTTTTGAGATTATTTTTGTCATTGTAGATCTATTTTTTTCTTCAAAACTCCTTGTCAGACTTTTTGATATTCAGTATACAGGTCCTTAGGATGACTTAAGTCAGATATTTTTATACAGTGAGAAAATGCAAAATTTTGTATTTTTGGAGCAATTTTTGTCAGTTTCGGTCAAAAAGTGCTTTTGTCGCATTGGTGTTTATCTGATAGCTTTGCATTTTCTTATAAAAATCCCTGGCTACCTTAGCCAAATCATTTTTCAAACTAGGGGAACCAATGATATTTTGTTTTTGGAGCCAATATATTAGTCCGCAAGCTTGAATGACCTATTCCAACCCTGAATACCTTGTAAATCAATTTTGAAGACACGGCTGTCGCCACGTGTCCATCCATGGGTGAACATCACTGCTGAGTCGCTCCGTCGTTTCAGACACCAAACCTGTCAAAACCTGCCGCCTTTCAAAAACATTCCGCATACATTGGATAATTTAAGATACTGGGAATTGGCTGATAGGAAATTTATTTCGAAAATGTCCTTATTTGAGCGAAAAAGCGAAGTAGAAACTGGCGTCAAGGTAGGAGCAGTTACAGAAACAGGTCCAGCACAATTTACATATGAAGACAAAGAAATTCTTCGTAGCATTTGGTCACGGATGCCGCTGCTGGACTCACTTGCAGTAAAAATAGACCGTGCACTGTCAAGATTGGAGAAAGTCGAACAACGAGTAGACGTGCTAGAGACTACGTGCACAGACTTAGAACATGCTGCCAGTTTCTTTGAAGAAACAGTCGAAGAGGTGAAAGAGGAACTGACTAATGTAAAAGAAACCTTTGCCACAACAGAGCAGGTGAGAAAGCTACAGTTGGAAGTTGTCGATTTGTCCAATCGTAGTCGACGAAATAACATCGTGCTATATAATGTTCCAGAAGGTGTCGAAGGAAAGGACAGTGTAGATTGCACTAATTTTGTAACCGAATTTTTGAAAGACAAACTGAAAATAACGAGGAATATAGAAATTGAGCGAGCCCATCGTTCACCTGTAGCTATGAAGCCACGTGAAGGTGCAACTCCACGTCCTATACATGCCAAATTTCTTCGCAACAAAGACCGAGAAGAAGTACTCCGCACCGCAGCAAGGGTCTTACGAAATGATAAAGACAAAATGCGTATTTCAGATGACGTACACAAAAATGTATGAACTGCGCCGCAAAGGGAACTTTGCCTTCATTCCGTGGTCAGTGCCAAGAGTTATCAAGTACAGCGACGAACCGCGCGAACCCGGTAAACAACGGCGGCTAAAAACAATACGAATTGAAGATCTAAAGAGATGAGTACAATGACTATGGTTTTGGATGTCTGAAACTTGAGGTTTTATAACCTACACGTGGCATTTGGTTTGTTTTCTGTTTCTTTGCGTTTTTTGGCTTCTTTCGCCTTTCTCTGAATGTTTGGTCTTCCTTTTCTCGTCCCGTTTCCCGCTTCTTCTGTTTGTTGTCTGGGTGCTTTCGTTTCCCCTTTCTCGTTCCGCTTAATGATGTCTGGTAATGTATATCGTGTAGACAGAGCTAAATGCTCAGTTTTCAACTTACTTTCACGGTTAAAAACGGATGAGTAATTTAAATATTTCTTCCTTGAACGTGCGGGGGTGTGGAGATACAAAGAAAAGACGCCAGGTATTTTTATGGCTTAGAGAGAAGTCTTTCAACATTTATTTTCTCCAAGAAACGCATTCAACTAGAGATTGTGAATATATTTGGAAGAATGAATGGGGTTACCAGGTGTTATACAGTCACGGCTCGTCAACGTCAAAAGGAGTAGCTATTTTGTTTAATAATAATTTTCCACTGGTCATAAATAATACATGGAGTGATGACGAGGGCAGATGTATCATCTGTGATATTACTGTAAATGATCGTAGGCTTGTGTTATGTAATATATACGCACCGAACAACGATCAACCGTCATTCTTTGAGAAAGTGTTTGATATTTTGGAGGGTCAATTCCCTGAAGGAGAGCGTATCATTGGAGGCGATTTCAATTTAGTCTCCAATGTTCATCTTGATAAGAAAGGTGGGAACCCATCCACTCATTTTCGTTCTCAAGAAGTTATTCGCCGTAACTCTGAGTTGTTTGATTTGAGCGATGTGTGGCGGGTATTGCATCCAAACACTCGTAGGTATACGTGGAGACAGAAGACGCCGCCTGTTTATTGCAGACTAGATTTTTTTTTTTTGTCTATTAGTTTAGTGAGTCAAACGATCAAAGCTGACATTAGCCCAGGCTTCCGTACCGATCATTCACTCATTTCTATAGCTTTAAAAATTGATAATGTGATACGTGGTCCAGGGTTTTGGAAATTAAATTGTTCACTTTTGAGTGACATTGACTATGTGAGTACCATAAATACATGTATTGATGAGACCAAAAATATGTATGCGAACGACACAGACGTTGACGACCAACTTTTGTGGGAAATGATTAAATGTAACATTAGAGCAGAGACAATCCAGTTTGCATCACGGAAAAGGAAACAACAGCGTATTTTTTTGTCAAATTTGGAAAACGATATTAGTGAACTTGAGAAAAAAATCATACAGGCTGATAATACACATGATTTAGAAATTAAATTGTCAGAGAAGCTATTAGAGCGAGAAAATTTGCTAGATTACGCTACCAAAGGCGCTATGATTCGCTCTAAAGCAAGGTATTACGAAGATGGAGAGAAAAGCTCTAAATATTTTCTGTCACTTGAAAAGCGTAACTATAATAACAAGTGTATCTCAAAGCTTTTGTGTAATGATGGGTCCTTTATAACGGATCCAAAGGGAATTTTGAATGAAGAGAAAGACTTTTATAAAAAACTTTACTCAACACATAGTAATTTTGAGAGCTGTTCAGACCATACTATTGAAGATTTCTTACCAGACATTAGTGACATACCCAAACTGAATCATGAAGCCAAGCAAAGTTGTGAAGGTTTGTTGAATAAGGAAGAGCTGCTGTTCACTCTTAAATCAACAGAAAATGGGCGTTCACCAGGTACAGACGGTATTCCCGTTGATTTCTATAAAGTGTTTTGGAATTCCATTTCTGACCCTCTCTTGAACTCCTTAAATTGTGCTTTCTCAAGAAACCAGCTGTCTATCTCACAACGCAGAGGAGTAATCTCTCTCATCCCGAAGAAAGACAAAAATCCATGGTATCTAAAAAACTGGAGACCAATCTCCCTGCTGAATGCCGATTATAAACTTGCTTCGAAAGCAATTTCTTTCCGTATTCGTAAGGTCCTCTCGTCTGTTATCAATGCTGATCACACTGGTTTTGTAAAGGCTCGGTATATTGGAGAGAATATCCGCACTCTCATGGAAATAATTAACTTTGCGGACAAGGAAAATATTCCTGGATTAGTACTTTCTGTTGATTACGAGAAAGCCTTTGATTCGCTTGACTGGTCTTTCCTTTTTAAAGCACTTAAGTATTTCAATTTTGGTGATTCTTTAATTTATTGGATAAAACTTTTATACTCTAACCCAATGTCATGTGTTATCAACAATGGATGGACTTCCGAATTTTTTCCTATTGAAAGAGGAGTTCGCCAGGGCTGTCCCCTGTCCCCATACTTGTTTATTATTTGTGTTGAACTTTTTGCTGCAAAAATAAGGTCCAACTTGTCAATCCAAGGTATTGTAATAGGTGATCGTGAACATAAGATTTCACAGTATGCAGATGATACAATTCTTTACTTGAATGGCACTGAACAGTCTCTTAATGAAGCGCTTTTAGTTTTGAATAAGTTTGAACAGATTTCTGGTTTGAAAGTCAATTTTGACAAGTCTAAAGTTTATAAAATTGGTACCTTGCGTCAAAAAACTATCAATTACAAGACAACATGCCCTGTCACTTGGTCACATGGCCCAATTGAATGTTTAGGTGTCCTTATTCCTCTTAGTGTAAAAGAAAATATCTTTGCCTTGAATTATGAACCAAAAATCCAGTCAATGAAGATTCTCCTCAACATATGGTCAGCCAGAAATCTTTCTTTGAATGGCAAAATCACTATTTTGAAAAGTCTTGCATTGTCAAAACTTACTTACCTTGCTTCGGTGTTACCAAATCCTCCAGACAATATTTTCCAAGATTTAGAGCGTATTATTTTCAGATTTATTTGGAATAATAAAGGTGATAGAATAAAAAGGACCATTCTTATGAATGACCGACAATTTGGGGGTCTGAAAGCTCCAAACTTCAGAGCGATTTGCATGGCAATGAAAGTTCGATGGGTAAAAAGACTGATTCAGATGGAAAACAATACCCCAATTAAGCTGATTTATACCCATCTTTTGTCCTCACTTGGTGGTTTATTTGTGTTTGATTGTAATTTGCACATTCGTCATATTCCTAATTTTTTAAAAGCTTATCCTTTTTTACATGACATTATTTATACTTGGTGTAAATTAAATTTTCAGAATAATGTAAATCCTCAGTCGGATTGTATTGTCTGGAACAACTCTGACATTCTGATAGGTGGAAAAACAATTTTTGCAAAGAAACTCAATGATTGTAATGTTAACTTTTTGACAGATTTCATTAAAGAAGGTTCGGCTATAGATTACAATAGTTTTAGGTTACGACACAATGTACAAATTAATTTTATTACTTATTTCGGTATTGTCAAAGCTATCATGGAATACAAGAAGAAATATCATGTAAGCATGTTTTACCCTTTATATACATGCCATTCAGAATTTCATACCCATGTATTCAACAAGAAATGTTATGAATTTATCAATCAATTAATAATGAAAGATTTTGTTTCTATGCCAGAAAAGACTATGAATTTCTGGGCAAAGACATTTGGCGAGTTTGATGTAAAAATTTGGAAGAAAATTTTCAGCCTTCCATATAAGTGCACCATTGAATCAAAAAGTAGAATTTTCCAGTTCCACCTTCTACATAGAAATATTTTTACCAATGTCATTTTAAAGAAATTAGGTAAAGTGGAAAGTGAGCTTTGTAATTTTTGTCTTGAACGTCTTGACTCTATTTTACATCGCTTCTGGTTTTGTCCAATCGTAGAAGCATTTTGGAGAGAATTTTCTTTATATGTTTTCGATGCTTTCAATATGGATATTCAACTCGATGCTATGTCAGTCATTTTTGGTCATGATTTCAATGCAAAGGATATTCTTTTGGAACATCTACTCATCCTTGCGAAACAATACATTCATTGTAATGTCAGAACCCCAAAGAGATTAACAATTGGTAACTACACGAGAGTGGTCAGTACAATTAAAGAAGTTGAACAAAATATAGCCTTTAAGAATGGAACACTTGAAAAACATAGAACGAAGTGGAAATGTTAGTTTTGTGCTCTTTTCTTCTCCTGTGTCTGTTTTTGCTTTTTGTCCTGTTTGCGTTTTTCTGTCCTTTGCACGTTGTGTTTTCTCAGTTTAAATAAATAAAAAAAAAAATAAAAAATAAAAAATTTTGAAGACACTGAAAATAATGTAGTTTTATTTGGTGCCAATTTGTAGTGAAATATGATCTAGAAAAAAGTTGTGAGGCTATGTTTTATGTAGTGGATCAACTTTAGCAAATATTTCATGGAGGAAACCCCATACACTGATGAGGGATTTCAATCCACAAGAAGGCATATGGCAAGATGCACCATACCAATAAAACAGACTCCAGTTTATTTGTATCAGTTCCAATCATTTTGTTACATAAACAAAAAAACCTGTCATGGTATCACTTAATTAAGTAAATCTTCACAAAGATGAAGGCAGCCGAGTGAAATCATGTGTAGATTGAATAAGATGAGTGATGAATGATAATATCAGGTCACTTCACCACACAAACAGAATAAACAACGATATTAATGTTGACGACCTATCCCTCTGACACCATATTGTTTTTTGATCAGTACACTGCATATATTTACTCCTTCCAAGGTTCAAATTTATCAGTTATCATCGACCAATTACCAGTGGTTGCCTGCTTTTGCTTACCACTTCGAACTTGCAGTAGACAATGTTGACTTACAATATATTTTGCTTGCAGTAATTATCAAAATATAGTTGCACATTTTTATCTGAAACCAAGAAGTTTTCACATTTAATGTTACACATACTACTTATACAACCAGCAAGTTATTGAAATCTTTCAATTTTTCTCTGACGTCCAACATTTGAAAGTTAATTGACCTGTTGGAGGTTTCCTTCTCACCAGTTTATTTGGTGTGTATATTGCACATTGTATTCTTGGCTCATCTGTGTATAACTTAACTCTGAATAAATCTTAACATTTCAAGCAAGGACCATCAAATTTTTACTGTTGATCTACAAAATTGAAAAGTGGCTGTTAAAACGGAATTCTGCCCATGAAAATTGAAAGTTCAAACTCTCTGCAAACACAATAGTATTTTGAGTGAATAAGTGGAAATAGGAATACCTCTTTTTGTTTGTCAGATAGGAGCAATACTGTGCCCTTGGTGGTATATTTTTAAATGACTTGCAGAAATTGATATTTATTACTGTTGTTATTTTTGCTAACTGTTGTTTTGCCTGATTGAGGCACACACCTAGCTATCCTACGGATTCTCTTGAATATTATCACAGTACAGCTACATGAGCCACCAGGCCGCTGCTAGTTGAAACGCCTATTTGTAGGGGTTTTAATGACCGCTAAGCTAGGCGAATTAGTATTGTAGATATTGTAAGTTCAAGCCCCATAAAATGCATCAGCAAGACTGCATCAAAGTTGACCACTTTTACTATACATGTTGTTCACAAATTTAGTTCTAAGGCCATCAAGAATATTTTTATGGGTCTTTTAGAGTAATTTAACATAAGGGCCTGGGGGGTACGAGGAATGTGAGGGTAGTCACTCAAAAAATTGAAAGCTACAAGGAGGTTGTTCAAAATTGGAGAGAAAGAAGGGGGTTGCTCAGTTTTTGGTACAAAATGAACTGAAATACCTCTCAGATTGCACCATTTCATCAATTTCTTAAAATTCTTAATGCGACCCCCTGTCACTTCCTCTCCCCCTGGGGTGTTCTGACAGTTTTACTTAGTAAAAACAAATAGAAAACACCTAATATTACACCAGACTGCATCATTGAACTCATTAATTTCTCAAAATTTCCGACGTGGCAGAGGGGACACGCCTCTCACAATTTTCCCCTGTGGGGTGTTCTAACAGTTTTACACAAATTGATAACATCTCTCATATTGCACCAGACTGCATTATTGCACACATCAATCTCTCAAATTTTCAACACGAGAGGGTATAACTCCTCTGTCACTGCCCCCCCGCCTCCTGACTGTTCTCCTGTACTTTCAAATTCTGCCCTGTCAGATATCTTAGTGAAAACCTTGTCATGATACCCATCCAAAATAAGCAATACTGTATGGTAAACAATACTATATGGTGGATAGTGGTTACAGCATGAGCTTTTGTATCTACATTTTATTGTGACTTTGAATTTCCTTTTGCCGGTCACATCTTTTTCATCTGTCATGAGGTAACCGATGATATTCCAGCAGGATATGAAAGGTCTGTACTATTGCTGAAGTTTTGTAAATGTTACAAATACATGTCTTGGTATTTAACTGGTCTAAGTGGGGGGGGGAGAGGGATCAGTCAAAATTTCTGTGTTAGAGACTGGGTTACTCAAATGCATTGGGGTTGGCATGGGGTTTACTCGAAATTTCAGAATACTATGAAATTCCCCAGACTTCCCCCCAAGGTCGTAAATAATTACGACTCCCTAAGTAAGATTTTTACCACAGGAAAACGTTAATTTTATTCACTCTTCATCCTTTGTTAACCTTAGAAAGTTTGATTATGTAAAATTGTGTTGTTACTTGTTGTAATCTTGAATTGTTGAAATGAATAAAATCTTGGAAAGTTAAACATGATCCTGTCTCACTGTTGTTCCTGTCTTGTTTCACCATTAGAGAAAAAAAAAAGATTCTAATAAATTCACACCCAATTGCTCTACCAAAACAGAAAAATTATTGACATGTTTCAGGCAAAACACGCGCCGTCTCACCAGTAATACTTGTAAGTTCAATTCAACTCTGCATAACATGTTCGGACGAGAGAGGTGACCATAGAGGGCGAACGTCCTACTGGTACTCGTGTGACAGGCTTGCAACCACATGACATACTCCGGGTGAGCGCGTACTGGTCTACAGTGCA
The DNA here is from genome assembly GCA_001465055.1 of Ptychodera flava. NCBI lineage: Eukaryota > Metazoa > Hemichordata > Enteropneusta > Ptychoderidae > Ptychodera > Ptychodera flava. The sequence goes on along the minus strand of LD354016.1, from coordinate 33,106 downwards.
GCGGCGGCGACAGTGCTGCTCATTGATAGGCGCATGCGTATTTAGTTTATACCAATACCGCTGGCGACAACAAAGATGATATGAACGTGAAACTCTGTTCCTTACGAAATTTTTTTACGGTCCCTGAGGCAGTAATTACCAAATGCTGCCGGCAACGACCCTGAGTCTACAAGAAAGGTGAGAGTGGTCGCCAGGACAAGTGATATGGTACCGCCCGTGTACACCGCCATGTATTTAAAGTCAGGGTCAAAGATGTGTACTCGTTGCTGTACGAAACGTCAACGATTTCATTTTAAAATGAGAGAAAGCAGTATTAATGGCGGCCAAATATATACGGATGCGTGTGGAGCTGACACTATGGAGGATAAAGATGGTCGCTTTTACTGCCACGTAGCGTCGTTATGACGTTCACCGATATCGATGTAACCTTTGACCTAACACGAGACTCAGAGTGTAGAACTTGCAAGCTTGAAAGGCAAAGGAGCTTTTCACAAAATTCACGGAAGTTGCAAAAAAGCAAGCCAAGTAGCTTCCAAAGGCAAGAAGAAATAAAGATTCTTTTTTAACAAAACCACCCGGCCTTTTTCAAGGCCACCACATCCTCCAAAAAGAGAACTACCGTTAAACTCAACCATGTGTCCGCCACCGCACACATCTAAACATAAAAAGCGAACAGAAAATTCAACAAACGAAATAAGGCTTCTCAATCAAAACAAGCGAGAAGCCAGAATCGTAAAAAACGACACATTGCCCGTTAAAACAACCGAAAGGTCAAACAAAACAAAGAACTGAGAAAGAATTTCAGATTCATTAAACACCTTTCAAATCAAACTTTAACAAATGTTGAAATCAAAGCATTAGGCAAAGGCTTGAAATTTATTCCCACTCCAAATGCCCGAACAGAAAAACTCTTGTTCGTGACATGAACAAAGTTATTCGCATCATGAGATTGCGTTACATTATGAGAAATAAACAATCTAACAGACATCCGTTCAAAGATAAATCCACGTGGACACCAAGAACGACGGATAATCACAAACTGGAGAACTATCTCGAAGCAATAAAAATTGAGATAGCGGAAATTCCTTTCAGAACCCATATCAAAGTCAACATGACTAGAGCTGAGAAAACTGCTCTGAACAATCTGTCCATTGAAAAACAAACAAATCACTGTACAGCCCTTCGATAAAGGAAGAGGGATAGCAATTGTGAATACGACAGATTATTCTATCGACAAAGTCTCATACCTCGACTTAGCGGTCTTTAAAGGTTAGAGATACAATCGAGAGAGAAGGCTCGACTTCAAAACCAACACAAAACCAACTGACACGTTCCAATACTTATTGGGAAATTCGTGTCACCCGAGCGGCACTTTCAAAGGCTTCATTAGAGTCGAACTTCTCCGATATGCTCGCACATGCAACAACAACACGGACTTCATTGAAAAGGTCAATTTTTTCACACACAAACTTCAACAACGAGATTATAGAAAAAAGATATATCTCATATCAAGAAAGATGTTAATCTCACAAATCGTCAACTATACCTCACCGATAATGACAAGGGGAATGACATAAGAACAAAACTGGTTTACACAACGACCTTCGGTCCATTCATCAAAACCAGTCAAATAAAACAATCTCTAATAAAAAAAAATGGAAATCAATAGAAGCCGATCAAACACTGGCTAAAGTTTTTCCAGAAAAACCTATCATAGCATACAAAAGGAATAAAAAGATAAAAGACATCCTCGTTCAGGCACAAATCAAGCACGAGGATAAAAATAAACACGAACGGTCTGGCCCACAAACCACTCAAAGTTCAGACCACAACATAACATCTCTATTTGATGAACAATCGTTACTATCAAATTAACATGTGGGAAAACAAAACAATTCGAGCGACTTATGAAGGAACCGCACTCTGGTTCCGAAACACCTTTAAGTGAGACGAATCACTCTAACACATAACCGGTTCTTTTCCCGGGGACCCAGATCACATGACCAGGGTCAAAGCACTATTCACCGGTGTCTCGTCATGTTTCTCCATATCATTAAACCACATTGATCGATTCAATATACCGCATCACTATCAAAGGTAGAAAACGATGTGTAAAGTTGCTGTCATTTTCTTATATGTTTAACTTTGTTTTCAGCTATTGCGTCCGGACTGCAACGACAGTTTATCAAGTAAAATCTTTATTGAAATCGTATCCCCTTATGGGATCTGATATATAAATTACAATAAAGGTTAAACAACCAATCTTACTAAAGATCAAAAGGACCACAAAGAGAGAGAGAGAGAGAGAGAGAGAGAGAGAGAGAGAGAGAGAGAGAGGGGGAGAGAAAGTAAGAGAGAGAATAGTATACATGTGACAGTTCCTAATATTCCCGATAGACCTTAAAAGAAAGCGACAAACAGGCATTAAAACTGCATTACTGACAATTAAAAATTAACAGCACTGTCAGACTGGACTGGTAGGTCTTGTGTATAATCTAAATGCGCATGCGTTTGGTAGTGAGCACCACCGTCGCCGCCGCCGCAAGCAGTGTCCAGAGATGCCGCCAGCGGCATTTGGTATAATGTAAATGCGCATGCGCCTACCAATGAGCAGCACTGTCGCCAAGAGTTGTCGCCAGTGGATTTTGGTGCAACTTAGTGCGCATGCGTTTACTAATGAACAAACCACTGTTGTAGGCGCCGCTTGTCGCCAGCGGCATCGAGTACAATCAAAGTGCGCAGGCGCTTCCAAATGAACAGCGCTGCCGCTGCCGGGCCAGTGAGCCAGCTGTAGTTGTAGGTGTCGGCTTTTAAGTTGTAGGTGTCGGGTGATAAGTTGTAGGTGCGTGTCGGGTGATATTCTACAGTTGTCGACTCTGGAGTTGTCGGTGCCGGTCAAAATTTTGTTGTTGTCGCCAGTTGTACTGCCAGATTTGTGTAACAGTTGTCGCCGCTGCATTCCTATGTAATTTTGCATTGGTTTGACTGTTGTCGCCGGGGGTCCCGAACGGCTTTCCATATCTAACGATGTAGACCAAGAAGTTCAAAATAACAATGGATTACTCCTGGTGACTGCGACGAAACACATGCAAATGCAACAAGCAGTGTCGGCGTCCAGCTCTCGCTAAATCTGGCAGTGCACTCTGCAAAACTGTTGATCACAGTTGTTGTCATCCTAGTCTGGATTATTTCAAAACTGCTTATTAACTGAAACAATAACGTCAAAATTATCCATCAATCAAAAAATGCCCCTGTAACGTCACTGTACCAAGACTGAATGTTGCGATGGTCGACGCATCGGTACAAAATATGATGATATAGACAAATCTATTTTCAGTATGCCAAAACAGCCAGGTCTATTGTTCTTATGTAAATTTACGAAAACATTGTTACTTTTTCTTGTGATTTGCACTCTTGACCCATTTTCTGTGTCTGCAGCAGGTCGCAAGTTAGTGTTCGCGTTGCATGTGAATAAAATGCAATGTTGATGAACGTAATGCGCATTTTATCGTAGTATATTTTGTGCGTCTGTTGACAACGTAATCAAAACATATAACCAGATATGAACTGAATATGCTCACGTGTTTTACAACACTTTCATTAATAGTACTACGCTTCACAGAACAATAAGATATATGTTATCACTATATGTAGCAGGTTTTTTCAACATCGAACAGTACTCTCAGAGTTTAATCACTAATTACAAATCTTTATTTAATATGCAAATGAGCTGTTAATTAACTTGACACTGCTCAATGCTTCATGGGACAATTACATACCCATCAGATCAACATTTGTAGCACGTTTTATTTAATTCAATGCTGTAATTTTAGAGTAATGTCACTAATTTTCTTAGAAAATTCATTAAATATGCAAATAAACCCTAAATTAACTTGACACCGTTCAATGATTCATAGCACAAATAAATATTTATCAAATCAATATCTGTAGTATGTTTCACCAAATTCGGTGCCGTAATTTCAGAGCTATATACCTAATTACAAAGTTTATTAAATATGCAAATGACCCCTTAATTAACTTTACGCTTTACAACACAGTTAGATATCTGTCAGATCAGTATATGCAGCAGTTTCATCAAATTTGATGCAGTTATTTCGGAGTTATATGACTAATTATAAAACTTCATGAAATATGCAAATGAGCTAATTATTAACTTGACACTGCTCAATGCTTCTCAGAACAATTGGATATTTATCAAATCAACATCTGTATCAAGTTTCATCAGATTTAACGCTGTAATTTTAGAGTAATTTCACTAACTACAAAGTTCATTAAATATGCAAATGAGCCCTTAATTAACTTCACACATCTAAATGCTCAACACCACCATTAGATATCTGTCGGATCAGTATCTGCAGCAGATTTCATCACATTTGGTGCAGTTATTTTGGAGTTATACCTCTAATTACAAAACTTCATAAAATATGCAAATGACCTAATTGTTAACTTGACACTGCCAAATGCTTCTCAGTACAATAAGATATTTATCAAAACAATATCTGTACCCTATTTCACTGACTTGGGTGCCGTAATTTGAGAGTTATATACCTAATTACAAAGTTCATTAAATATGCAAATAAACACTTGATTAACTTCACAAAACTAAATGCTTTACACTACAGTACGATATCAGTCGGATCAGTATCTGCAGCAGATTTCATCACATTTGGTAAAATTATATCAGAGTTATATGACTAATTACAAAACTTCATAAAATATGCAAATGAGCTATGTTTTAACTTGACACTGCCCAATGCTTCTAAGTATAATTAGATATATATCAGATCAATCAGATCAATATTTGTTGCAAGTATCATCAAGTTTGGTGCAGGAATTTCAGAGTTCTCTCACAAATAACAAAAGTTCATTAAATATGCAAATCAGAAGACAATTGACATGACACTCGCAGTATTATCATAATGTTCTAAGATTGTCATCTTTGAAAAGTTTCATGAAATTTTGTGCAGTATTTCTTGATATATGTCTACACTGTCATTACCGTCTCCATAGGGAAACCATTGTACGGAAAAAAAACGATATTGCATAACTTAATTAATATGCAAGCCACACTAACCAAAATCTTATCAGTTCTTGCCAGTAGCATATGGTACCTGTGTATCAAATCTGACTTGAATCCGTTCAGGCACTTTTGAGTTATCGTGTAAACAGTCAGATAGACAGACAGACAGACAGACACACACACACACACACACACACACCCCTAACACACACACACGGACAGACAGACAGACATCGCTATGACATTAGCCCACGTGTTTACACACGTGAGCTAAAAATGCTCGGTCTCGGGCGCTGAATTTCTAGCGTTCGATCTCTCATACGTCCGTTTTCAGCATTTGGGGCTTAAAGTGACGAAAATACCCAAGACAGACAACAAAGACACACAAGTTGATATAATATATGGCAATAACCCCCTTCGCAGTCGGGTATACACTCGATTTTGGTACAATTCGCTTCATATATAGCACTCGCCTGTGGGCTCGTGCTATATGTCGCGCATTGTATCAAAATCTCGTGTACGACCTTCTGCGGCGGGGGTTATTGCTTAAATATCGATCCATTTAAGAATGAAAGTTTCTTTCAGTGGGCTTGTGCGCAACCTGAATATGTGAAAATACTTCATAAATATACTGTAATATATATATATATATATATATATATATATATATATATATATATATATATATGTTCAAAGTGACTTGAGAGACATATATATATGACTTGAGCACAGATTACAATAAGTATATGTTGATACACTATAACCATTGAGATGTACGAAAGTCATGCGATTTTAAATGTTTCGTGATTCTTTCCTGTATTTGGCAACTGTTGATGATTATCGGTCGTCTGAATCATATATTCCCTTTCTGAGTGTAACTTTGGATATATTTGTCTGCAGCATCTTTTGCCATTTGTATGGATGTTTAATAGTACACAGTGACTTAACATTAACCTGTAATGTTTACTATTGAAAAATCTTGTACAAAATGATAAAGGGACATTAGTTGTAACTTTTGATAAATTTTTCACTACTGTGTTTCAATGTATCAACTACAGAATTTTACTATATTCCGATAATCATGACCAATGCCCGGTGTCCTGCTTTCCAACACGGCCTGTATATGTGAAACGACCATTGTTATTGTTGATAAATGTATTCTAGTCCGGACCTGAATACAAAATTTAAACAATAACAATGCAGGTTATACTCATATAGGGTATATTTATGAGCTAAGTATTCGGAATTTCTCCATGGTTCAGGGATTCAAACCAGAAACTGCAGATGATACACAGAACAAACAAAATAAAAAAATGACCATTACAGCTAATGGATCCTTAAGGCTAAACCTAACAACCATCATATTATGGACGCTTGTATCTTTATTAGCCCCTCTAGATGACAGGAAAGAATTAATCACGCATAAAAGCAAAATGTATCATAAAGCAACAAAGATATTTAAAAAACACAGAATCAAAGTGATGATAAGACCAAAATAACAAAATGCCGTCATACATAAATAAGAACTTAGCAAAGTTGCAAAAAATGTCAGATTCATGAACACCTTATGCTGTGCTGTTTGTGTTTGTTATATCGAGTTAGCCACTATGTAACTTATGACTATGGACGATGTAGATTATGGCTGAATACTGTTGTTCTCATTCACAAACATTGAAAACTGCTTAAAATTAATTTAAATCGTCATTGCTAACTTGCTAATCCGCTGTCGGTATGAGCGGATTAAGTGATTGAGTCAACACCACAGCCGTCCCACACGCATTATATCACTGCGTAAGGGACGGCTGTGGTGTTGACTTAATAAGCTAATCCGCTGATACGCTCAGTCATTAACAAGTTGGCAATGTTTGCGCAGCAATTAGAGTGGTATGTGCACTAGTTGAAGAGGAGATAAGGAATTGTAGGTATTGGAAACACAATCAGACAGTTTGGAGTCGAAAGCAAGTTGGTAATGTTTTCGGAGCAATTACAGTGATGTATACACAAGTTGGAGAGGAGATAAGGACTTGTCGGTAATATATAAAGCAGTCAGACGGTGTGGAGTTGAACTCTTTATTTGAAATATCACAGTCAAAATTAAGGTAAACCGTTGCACAAAAACCCTCTTCCCCACCGTACGGTCCTTTCATCTGTTCCCTGTGGCTAGCCTTTCTGTTACTGGTCTTCAACATATGATCGAGATTGCAAACAGATATACACAAATCATGGCTTGGGTTTCAATCCTAAAAAAGACAAACTGTTTTATTTTTGGTCAATGTACACTTAAATACACCACATCCATATTGGTCACTGAGTGGTGTAAGACTGGATGAATGTGAAAGTGTGAACTACTTAGGTGTTACACTTTCATCGTCTCATCCTAATGAACACATTACAAATACAATAAATGTATGCATGTAGGAAGCTTTCTATGGACTTCAAGGCGCTGGATTTAGTAATGGCCTATTGACAGTAATGTACTCGCCCATGTATGGAATGCTGTCATAAGACCTGTTTTACAACCATTTGCAGTAATAGAGCGCGAAGCCACTGCAGTGAACTGCAATAAAACTGCCTACACTAATTAGTTTCAGCTGTAGCCGTGGCCACTTTGGTGTTGAACAAGGCTACTTGATAAAGACCAAAAAGTCTGCTTGTACAAAGGCAAAACTAGCTCTGTCTGAGGCTCGAGTTGTAAATGAGAGTTTACGATTGGCACCCTGTGTTCAAGATTAAGATACAATGTAACATTACCATGCACTGGTCCATGTAAAAATCTTTTTTTATTTCAACTTCCCCAGACAAACTGTCTGCAAGGGACATACAATGTTCTCGACTTTGCCAGCTGGCTACAGCTGAAACTAATTAGTGTGAGCTGTTTTACTGCAGTTCACTGCAGTGGCTTCGCGCTCTATTACTGAAAAGGGTAGTAATGTACGGTATTAACTGTGTACATATGTCTAAATCATCAATTAGTGAGGCCGAAAAATCCAGTCAAAATGACTTAAAGCTTGGTTTGGCATTCACAAATTTTGTAGAAGTACTTCTTTCCTGAAGGCAATTAATGAAATGAAAATTGGCACGTCACTTGAAATCAGTTCTCTTGATTTGATGAAATCCATCTTTAGTAATAAATCTCGAGCACGTTGTTTTTACTTGCATCGTTTGAATATGCATTTATGTCGTAGATGGAGGGTCACACTGATTTAGTATCACGTGTTACTAGAATTCGTGTCGGAAATGGTATCTTACTTTTGCGGTTTATTTTTTACAAGCAAAGCTCTCAGTTGATCCGTAAAAATATAAAGACATGTTTAAGGCCAGACGGGCTGATTGACAGCATTTGCTGGCAAAAGATTTACACAGTCGTTATATTCTTAACATGTTATTAAGACTATTTTAAACATGGGTTTTGGTCTTGTTCAAAGTGTTTTTATTTTTACCTGTTTTTTTATTGTCTTTGTATCAGTTTTTGTATATCTCTTCTTTTGAAGGCCTTATAATAATAGTAATAACAGTAATAATAATAGTAATGATAATAATATTAATTAATATAAGTATTATATAGAAATAATAACGCAAATAATAATAGGTTCGATTTCCATGAAAATTTCACCATAAGGGTATTTCGGGTCGAAAAGACCAAATATGATATCGCTTTCACTGCCCCATGTTTCCATGGTAACCATTTTAGAGGTTGAAAATTTCAGTTTTATTTATATCCCATGAAAAGTTACTTTGATTGATATGAAAATTACCTGGTGGGGGAGCTCGGGTCAGAGAACACAAAAACCAGACTTATTTTAATGTTTCGAGTTGCTATGGTAACTATTTTGGATTGAAAATGTTACTTTTTACCTAATTCCTATTAAAGAACTATTGATTGATGTAAACTATTGATTGATTTAAACAATTGATAATAAGGGTTTTTTCTAGTTAGCACACCAACAAAATCACACTCATTTTAATGTGAGGTGTTTCCATGGCAACCATTCAGGAGTAAAAATTATCAGTTTTCCAAAGATTCAACGTAAAATCCAGTAATCAGCAGAATGTGTTATATCAAAGGGATATTTTGGTTTAGAAAGACCAAATATCAAGTGTAAAGATCCAGTATCCAACAGAAATATTATACCAAAGGAATATTTTGGGGTAGACAGACAAAATATGATATCCAATTTTACTGCCCTGTGTTTTCATAGTAACCTATTTGCATTTTAAAATTTCAATTTTTTTCCCAATTCCATTAAAAGTAATCCAAATTACTATGCAAATGTTCTCCTAATTGTATTTATCACAGCATGAACTCCATGTTCATTTTTTTATGTTGCCATGGTAACCATTTTGGTAACCACATTTTTTTTTACTTAAAACCATAGACCCTTGAGAGGATCTATGTTACTGTTTTTTATTTATTTTATGGTTTTCTAAGTAACCACTTTTAACATTTGTTCTATAATAATAATAATAATTGTAATTTCTTTGCCTTCATTCTAGGAAGAATAATAAAGATAATGTATATTGGGGCCATTCTGGTCAAAATTATTTTCCATTAATTTTAGTGTGTTGACTTAATTTTATATAGACCAGAAATAATTTTTCAAGCATATTTAATTTTGTTTCATGCAGTCATCCCAAATAAGTGTTATATAGTATAGTACTAACTTATTATGCATTCCTCAAATTAAGTTTATGCCTTCAAATTAATTTTAAAGGGATAGTAGCGGTAACTTTTGACCATTTTTCCGCCCGACCACATGATAAAAACCAAGCTAGATTATATCTATCCCTTCCTAATTGTCGATTGACAAGGAAATAAGTCGAAACTAACACTCGATTGTGAATAACGAACGGTAATAAAACCGATCGGAAGTTCGCGGCGCTTGTGTTTACAAAATGTTAGGCGATCACGTGGTATGGAGCACAAAGAGTGATGATATCACTAGCCACGCGAGAGCGGGATTTTAAACGTGATCACTGTAACAATGGAGACGGAGAGAGTCATATTTATATCCAACTTACGCACATGTGTATCTGTTTTGATTGTGATGTACGTCCACTGTTCATTTGAATCTGGAGTGCTATTTGTTCAAACTCTTTTTTTTTCTGTTGCTTGAGTATGAGAGTGCTTTTTACGTTTCAAGTGGTGATGCATTAGGTCAGAGTAAAAATGAGGTAATTTAGGCCCGGTGCATTAGCCGGACCCGGCATTGGCAGTCGATGCATCGCGCGAGCCAGCGCCAGGGCCCGAAACGACTGTCACCGCGTCAAAAAGCCCGAAACATCGAGCATTTTCCCACCAACTATTCATTACAAAATTTTAAAACTAGTGCATTCATAGTAATTCATAATAATTGTAAAGCACCTTGATCACATCTACTTGTGGATATGTGCGCTATATAAGAACCAAATATTATTATTATTTATTATTAATTCGGTCAGTTTGCTTTGTCGTTTATCGGCGAACAAGTCAACTAGTTCAATGTAAAGGTGACGATGCGATGCTGTACTTCAAGCACAGTCCCTCCACCTTGTGGAGAGACCGTGCTTCAAGTTAACGGGATTGGGAACGGCTTATACTCGGGCCCACGAACACCAGTTGTGTAGGTACGTTTGACGTTGACCTACATGACCCACAGGAATTACTGCTGAAATCACTTATGCATTCAAAAACAAAGACCCTGCCGCCAGCACGTCTGATTCTCTGGGTTTATTTACTGGTTTACTAGACTTGGTTCAAGTGCGTGATTTGTGAATTAACTGTGAGTTGGGTGAACGCTTGAAATGCGATGATTTGTGTTCTTTTTTCATGTGAAACGTGTGAGTAGGATTATGTGAACGCGTTGAGTGGGATGAACGCAATACAAGGGAGTTTCACCCGGCACAAGCTAACTCATTACTGCTATAGCTGCACAGACTAAATAGAAACGCATTCGATCGCTACGAAAATCTGACCTGGGCTGCCAAATTTTACACGAGGAACTTTTGCAAGTCATTTTATTTTTTGAAAATACACCGACTTGAACAAGTCTCTGGTTTACCTTCGTCCTGTGACACCCTAATGGCTCAAACGGAGATTTAGGAGTGGGAAGGCAATCTTATTACAGGATTTGATTGTCGTGCGTGGAAATCTTCCTGCGTGGTGGGGATAAAGTTACTGGCGATTTTCTCGTCACTCAGAGAGGTGGCGAAAAGTTTCGTTTCAGCTAGCTGTGGGTCCATAGCTGTGGTGTTTTCGGACGGGATTTCTGACTTTTACGTGCTGGTTTAGACTTTTACGTTTTTAACCCCGCTGCCACAGCGGGGTTAATAACGTATAAGTCAAAACGTTAACCAGCGTGTAAAAGTCAGAAATCTCGTCCGAAAACACCACAGCTATGGACACACAGCTAGGTTTCAGCGATCATGGGTTACGAAATGTATGGCAACGCTTTGTATCGTGTGAAGCATTAGATATCTCTCCGAAGAAAAAAGACGAATTGTATAGCGATGACGAATATGGCGATAGTGCACAAGATGTCCGACCAGTGCCGTCGCACGAGGTGTGAGCAGCCGATGGTCAGTTGGGGAATGGACTTTTAAAAAACTAACGCCAGTAACCTACGAAAAATTCAACGAAGAGAATATTGCTTATTGTGATGAATATGTGATTTTTTTTCCGAACAACACCTATATTAAAACAAAATCCGGTTCTTTGACTTCCAGTTCTTGCATATTTCACAAAGTCCTAGTCGATGTTTTCGAGCCATGCTTTTTGTTATTTCTCCCGCGGCGTGTCGATATTCTGCTCGGGTAAATCCTAGCTGTTCATCGTCTCACAATTTTCCAATTTTCCAAAGATGAACGACAGAATGGCCGCCGGCCGCGCCAGTCGACAGGACCACAATGTCTGAACAACGTCTGAGAAATGGGTTGATCTTGAAATTTTGAGGTCAAAATTGGAGGCGTGATTTAACAGAATTGCTTTGGCGGTGAACTTCGCTATTTCGCGCGACGATCTTTTGAGTTTGGCGGGTTGATGTTTTCACTTGACAAGTTGAGCGACAGCTGGGAATATCTTGCGGTAAGACGCGCTCGCGGCTGGGCCTTTGTTTTGACGTGACGTTTTGAACACATCGGTGATTTCAGCAGTATTTTTGAGCTAAATTTTGGTGGTACTTGTAGTTGAGTCATTACATTTGCTAACTCTAGTTACGTTTCCTAAATATCAAACAAATAAATTTAAACGTGCCATGTTGTTTCTTCTACAGCGACCACAACAAGTACAGTGAGCAGTGACAGTTCGCGAGCTCGGACGCGGGGCCCGGGTCACACCATCAATGATCGTTCAACGTAAAGCCGTCTGCGATGTGTACGGGCTGTTTCATCTGCTTATTTTCCTGAAAGAGTGTTTGGATTTTGGCTAATCACTCTGAAAGGCGCTTTCGTACTTTAGACATTTCCATCGTCAGTATTGCCTATTTCAGTCTATTTTTAAATGCATGTTTATTGTTTGTTTGTTTTTAGGGGGGCAGCATTCTTATAAAAATTTACTTCCGTCGCAAGCATCACCACTGAATATGACAACATACAACACAAGTGTACATGCATGGTTACAGAAATAAGATTTTTCGCAAATGAAAAACAGACAACATAACTGCGAACTATAAGTCATGCGAAGAATTTATCTACATAAGTGACCAAATTTTACCCAGTTATACCCGCAACTCAATTTGGTTTCTCACGTTTGTAAATTTTCAGTGATTTTCGTAACTGCGTAATGTTCAATGGTCATGACAGTGAAGGCTGCTATAAACATTTTACATCGCATAGCCACACAGTGGTGGACATGTGAATATGCTTTCTTGTTTAGACATGATAAGGATCGGATATTGCCAAACTGCCAGTTATATTTCCAGCTGTCAATGTGAATGACAGATACATTGTTCGGTCGACACACTGTACTGGTCGCTTGCGCTGCCCGCTGTAGTGTGGACGCCATGTTGAACCAGAGTTGAACTGTGCGGTACTTCTCTTGCACATGCGTCCAAAGTCGATTACGTTGCATTCCGTGTGTCAACATCGCTGAATTTCTCTCCGTCAAGAAATTCACTTCGTCAACATTCTTTATCACGAGGAATTGATACACGTTACGTACTGTGGTCAATTAGTAGGTGATTCTTCATGATTCACTATGCTTATTCATGTGAATAGTTCGCGATGTGCAACAAAAATAGTGAAAATATTCTCAAAAGTTACAGCTACTATCCCTTTAAGTGCTGAAATTAATTCCACTAGTGTCCGAACCCAATTCCCCTTATCACCCAATGTACCATTATTTATCACAAGCAGGAACAGTAGCGCACAGTTTTTTTGTTTTATTTAAAACATAATTCACTGGTACATATTTATTTTATGGATTTATAATTAACGACGTATTAATGTTCATTTTATTATGTTTTATTTTGATTTCTTTGCCTCATTCCAGGAAGAATAATGAAGACAAATTATTTCTGATTGTTGTAAAATTATGGCCATGTTATGGTACATTACTTTTTGTGTGACCTGGCGTGACCCCATAAACTCTATGATTTGCTAGATCTACCCTTTCCATGGTAGCAATGGCTAAATTTGAACATGGTCTCTGTATAGCTTTAAACATTTTTTTAAACCCAGCAGGCCAAAACAAGGGGGAAATATGACAAGTTAAATGTTTCATGTTTAATACTGCCCAGGGCTCAAAATAAACTTTTTCCCCTGGTAGTCCACTTGGGCTACCATTTTCTGAAGTTGGTAGCCCAGTGGCTGGTAGTCCATGCATATTTTAGATCAGGGGTATCGTTTTTCGTTAACCAGACAAGAGGCCTATTTAACAAGATTCTGCCCATGAAGTGAATTTTCTAGTCTTTTGATGTGTATACTTGCACACCTTTATACCCAAGGAAACAGGTAAAATGGACGACAGTGGGAGTTTTGTGACCTTTGAACACATTTCACTCTCAGAGTTGTATGCAAATTTTAAAAGTCGCCATGACAACATGAAAACGATACGGCCTGTTCATCAGCACTAGGACATACTGTAGCAGGGCTAAAAATAGACCATGGCCCTTCTGTTTGGAGGAGGCATAATTTCCGTGTCATTGTGATTGATACATTATTATCAAAATGCAACGAGAATGCATTTTTATTGGCCATCGTTTCCTGTGCCTGTCATTCAAGTACGTCAGTTCAGATATTGAAACTTTGTTGCAAAGTTCCACGGCACGGCCACTCGTCTCCAGAACAAAGTCATACTATGGCAAATTTCTATGCCTAGCTGGGTTTGACTGCATTTATCTAGCACGTCCCAAAGTGACGGACGCATCTTTCAACCCTTCAGCTTGGTGAAAAACGCATTTATTGATTCGCCAAAGGCCTGTGGATTCGCTTATTTTTGCACAAGTGCTACATGGACATAGGAAAAAGTTGTTGAATACTCACTGTTTCAGTGAATCCGACATGATAAGAGTTCTCAAATCAAAAACTGTTGCCGTGCTTGAATACAAATGTCTTCTCATTAAATTACGTCATTGTTATACAAGAGTTAGCATTCCAAAGTCTGTCACCCAAATTTTTCAAAGTTTGGAGAAGGGCGGCATTTCCATCTGAACGATTGAAGGACGTGCAACGCAAAATTCCATCGCATACAATCCGGCAATATACTTATACTCCACAAAATGGCCACAGGTGGCGTGAACTTTCTGAAAGGGTTTCCTAAACGTCCTACTTGTTACCTTAGAGACTCACATGTGATGTCCTGAAAGGTATTCTCTGCAGTAATTCCAGTTTCTGTCGACATGCACAGCTCAACAACATGATTATAGCACGAGACAGTGTACAGACGACACATTCACGCGCAAGTAGACTCAATTGCGCATGCTCATATTGGCGGACTACACTGGCAAACGAGTGCGCATGCGTGAAGTTATATTTGCAGCACAGATTTCGCGGAAAAACTCATGCTTTTGCCCTATTTCCATCCTAAAACTTCCTTGATTGCTTACAGTAAATGCACATGCACAAAATAAAACCAAACAACGTCAGCACAGGGAGAGGGTTTATGGTTTTCGCTACAACTACAAATGCCATGCTGAAGATACGTTTAAGATTCCACTGGCATAGACTCTCCACAGTTTGTTGTCGCCCACGACTGCCACGATGGGCCTGCAATCGAAGGCTACGCTATGCAGCTCAGCAGCTGTGAGCACGCGCTACCAGACACAACGACTGTTGGTTTTTACAAGTATATGAATATTCATAAAGGTAGTGATGTCAAAAGAAACACCTATCTAACTGGGCGGAGAGAATATACGTACGACAATTAGAAGTCACTCCTATTGACAAAATTAAAATAAACAACACTTTGTTTTCAGCATTCCAACAGCTTCAATGAATTGTTATTAGATTTCTATATAATACTTATAGCCCCTAAACTTGTAATAATAATAATAATAATTAATAAAGTATTATATAGAAATAATAACACGAATAATAATAGGTTCAATTTCCGTGAAAATTTCACCATAAGGGTATTTTGGGTCAAAAAGGCGAAATATGATATCGATTTCACAGCCCCATGTTTCCATGGTAACCTTTTTAGGTGTTGAAAATTTCAGTTTTTCTGATATCCCATGAAAAGTTACTTTGATTGATATGAAAATTATCTGGCGGGGAAGTTCGGGTCAGAGAACAGAAATGCCAGACTTATTTTAATGTTTCGAGTTGCCATAGTAACTATTTTGGGATTGAAAATGTTACTTTTTCCCTAATTCCTATTAAAGAACTATGAATTGATGTAAAAAATTGATAATAAGGGGTTTTTTGGTTAGCACACCAAAAAATCACACTCATTTTAATGTTAGATGTTTCCATGGCAACCATTCAGGAGTAACAACACCTTTTTTCAGAAGTCCCACAGCTTCAATTAACTGTTTTTAGATTTCTATATAATACTTATAGCCCCTAAACTTGTAATAATAATAATAATAATAATAATAATAATAATAATAGTAATAATTTAGATGCTGTATCAAAATTAAGAAAAATCAGCGACAACTGGATGACCAGTGATAGTACACAAAGTTAACAGCAGGTGGCAAAAGTGAACAGTAGAGGAAATATACAATATCACAATAGAATGTTTAATAATAATCGCATCCCAAAAAATCGGAGAGTAATATATTCGGGTGTATAACTGTTTAATTATATTGGCATGATTAGGTATTTGAATTGATTTCAAGCCGACCCTTTGTGAGCATGCTACGCATGCAGTTTTCAATATTTGTGGGTTAGTTGTTGATAAGTTTTCATTAGGAATGTGACATTGTTTGCAAAAGTGCTTGGTTTTAATTAATTTGTATGTATATTCATTTGGTTATTTTGGTCACTTTTTTGTTATTTATGTTGTGTTTGTTGTATTTTGTGTGTCATGTGTGATGACATCTTGCGTTGTTACAGACTTAAAAATTGTCATTTAAATATTATTTTGTTATCCAGAAGTATAAAGGTCAGTGATTGATAGGAATTCAGCTTCATTTTGGAAGGACTTCGTTTTCACGACAGCTTTTCCCCACACAGATTTAGACGTTGTGGGTATGGCCTATTTGCGGCAAGTCGGCCATATCCACCACGTCTTTTAAAATTCATGAGTTCACTTTTGTTGTTTACGCACACACTAATATCGATTTGAAATCTTGGGAATGGCTATTACATCAGGTTGATAACCCCCACGTTTGGGCAGTTAATTCAGACTACTCTTTGTACGACAGTAACGATTCCGAATAAAGAAAGACAAATTTGTTGCTTTCACAAATTTATCTTCAAATACAAAACTAATGTTCATCAAACAGGGAAAACTATGCAGACCTAGCACAGCCGTTTTTAACGACATTCGAAACACAATGAGCATGTAATGACCTAGATAATATTCCACAATGCTTGCCGTATAGCATGGAGGCACAGGCGCTCCTTAGCTTGGAAGTCTGCTAAGTAGATCGATTTTCGACTCGATCCATCGCTCCCGTAATCGATATGCCCGCCACGGTGACTATTTAGGTTGCAGTGGCAGGCATATCGACTACGGGATCGATAGAATGAGCTGAAAACCGATCTACTTAGCAGACTACCCAGCTAAGGAGTGCCTGTGCATGGAGGCATAATGGACTCCGAGGTAGAAGAGAACTCTTTAACTTCCATGAACTGATGTACGAGTGGCCGAAAAAATAAAACCACGGAGGTTACAACTTGTATTTACTTAAAATAATTTCTGTCACGGTATCGACCGATGCACGATAGTAAGCTATAATAGCCCTACGGCTGGTATGAGTCAAGAGTGTTCGGCTGTAACTACGTCGTAACTGCATTATATCTCTACCGCACAGAGCGGATTAGCGTGCGTGCAGACTCTAAGTAGATACTGAGGCCCTTCTTTTAGTTACATGTAGTCTTTGGTCCGGGTAAAATTTGCAGTCACCTAAGTTTGTGTACGGTGATTTGTGTTCGTCAACTATGCTTCCCTTCATTGTGGTGAAGGGTAAACTTAGTTAACAGAACATGTTCAAAGAGGTCCAAACAGCATTGTACCTTTAGTGCATCAGCTACGTTGACAGTAGCTCACGGTTACTGGAAAAGACCAAGAGTGGGCTAAGCTAAACTTTCTTACGTAAACGTTTGTCTTTTTCTGAAGTACATCACAGCATAGACCCTGGAGCGAGAATCCCCTTTAAGAAGATATATTCTTGCTCATTCACTCGATAAAACTACGTGAGTGAGGAGATCATACCAAGACATCCGGCCCAAGATATCCCACCAAATACTGAACCTAATCTTCGCATGCAAACGAAACAAAGACATAAAAGACACATTAGTGAAGGCAAGACTTAACAAACAAACGACCAGCAACGACGTGATAACTGTGTCGTCCACAAAGCCGCTTTGTTGAAAGTTTAACAAATCAAAACATATCTATTCTAACAACACTGTCAGAAGAGCAAAGTAATCAAACAAGAACCAAACAAAACCCGTAAATTCAAGCGACTGATTAAGGAATTACTCAGGGTTCCGAAACTAAAGCGTGAAAAGGAACACAGTGTCTCAGACATAACCGACGACCAGGCTTCGTCTCACCATGGTTAATTTCTAACACAAAAAGCCGACATACAACACAGTGCACAGCATGAATAAACTACACTTAAATAGTCACTGAACAATTACACAATTATACAATACCACAAAACATTAAACCACACGACTCCCAACATAATTTAATTGCCGATGAGTGCAGCCGCGTTCCCTTATTTTACTTGCAATTTGTCATGCTTTTCTGTGTTTCGCTAAACTGCTAATGAGAATGTTAATTACAATGTTCCTTTCCAATTCACCTACCCAACCATTTTAATGGGTTGATCAAGATGGCCACAACAGGCAATTTCGACCAATTAGCTTCAAGAATCTGGGAAAGGTTCGAAAAGCGTGCGATAGGGATATTGACGAGATCTGTGTGGGGAAAAGTTGGAATGTTCAGGGACATTGATTGAATAAGCGTCATTGATACTTAATTTCAAAGGGTGTGAAACAGTTATTTTGCGTCATTGACACCTAATTGTCATTTAAAGACGCTGGGAAAAGTACACAAGGAAAGATATGACACAGTTATGCTATAGCTATTTAATAATTGTATAATATATGCAAATTATGTAAATTGCATATCATCGATGCACAAAGAGAGAATATTAAATGGTGTATTTTCCAATGAGAGAATATTTGAATTACATTTCATCAATCAGGGATTATTAGTTCAGTAGTAATTAGAGAATTATTTAGATCAATCTTCAAACAATGAAAGGATTCCTTTAAAGGAGATGAACATTGACTACCTTGGCTGAGCATCTCTGATGTGTAACTTTACACTTATGCAATAAATCACTATCGATTGATCTTTAACTACTTTGTGAGTCTCTACTCTGTCCAAGATCCCGAAGTGTCTCTCTGCCGTGGGTGAATCCACAAACTAATTACAATGAGACATAACATCATATCATCTGAGGAGATTTACTTGAGATGAACTTGTCTATAATAGGAGGTTTAGTCTACGTTAAAACCTAAATATTTCGTACACATCAGTTTTGACCAATAAACAGAGATTAGATGTTTTGTCCCAGAGTTTTAAGCATCTGCACAAATTACAAATAATGCCGTACACAAATGAATTAAATGTTACGTTCAGAAAGAGAATATATTATTTAGAAGACTAACAATCATCAATGGTTTTCATATACATTTTCATTTTGTTCATTCAACACATTATCAAACAGGCATTGCCTGATTTCAGGATGAGGTTCCAATTACCTACTGCAAAATGGGGCAATGGGTAGAAAGGGGCCTTACTCAAGGGTACAACACCGTGATAAAATCTTGAACTTACCATCCTTCCTTACGCTTGACTTACTTGGTCTCGTACTCATCATCCTCAGATAGTTTGACCTGTACCCTAACCACTGCCCCACGGTGCCTCCAGAAAGAAAAATCATAGAATAATTCAATTGCATGACTTCACTTTTATCCGTTTACAATTCATATATGTAAGGCTCTGAAATTTAGCTTTAACATTCTCTATAAAATATAACATATTAATGAATTATTTTCACACATTCAGGTTCCATACAAACCTATTAAAAAACACTTTTATTCTTAAATGGATTGTTATTATAAATATAATTATTGCATATTTTTCATTTTTAATAGTGAATGTCAAAGAACTTGCCAATTTCTTTCTGATCGATATCTGGTGCTAAGATTATACAATAACTTATTTATGGAGCATTAATTTGGCAGCTATATTGGATTTATGCCAATTATCAAATTGCCTTTTTAAAATACTGAACCTCTTAAAGTTTTTTGTCATTCCAAAAATGTATATCTTTACGCTTTCAAGTCATGAAATAGCTTGTTTATTTCGTAGTTTATTTTCGTAGTAGACCAAAAATGTCACTTTTAAGAATATTTGTCCGCCATTTTGGATTTATGTAAATCATCAAAGTGCCTTCACGTAAAACATCGTAGCTCAAAAATAGTTTGTTTATGCCAAAGAATATATTTTAACTTTAAAATCACTGAAATAGCTTGTTTTTACGTGATGTAAAGGCGAAAATGTAATTTTGCAGAAATGTTTGCAGTCATATATAATAATAATGCAAATTATCAAAGTGCTTATAGTAAACATTATAGTTTTCTTTACTATCTTTCCCCAAACAAAGTCTGACAAATCCGCTTGTGCCTCAGGCGGATCCAATGTTACACTTTCCGTTGGGATTGTATTTGACAGATCCGAACAAACCACCGTACAGACTGGTCAGTATTATTGCTGATATTGCACTACACAGACTATACAAGCCTGTTGGGGCTGAACCTATGACTGATGATCATCATCATTTGATACATCTTCCATTTACTAACAAAGGAATTGATGCCATTAATATCAGCAATATACTTCACAACAAAAAGGTTACATCAACTATACCTGCATACTTTAAGAACCAGTCTGTATCTATTCTGTCATATCGGTACACCAAGACAATCTCCAATAAAATATTCAATAACAATAAGGCATTGCGGCACTTAAAAATTGATGAATTCCTTCAAACACCAGCATCCTGTGACTGCTTTACATCTCCCTTCAAATATACATGTACTCCAGTTGGTCATGTCATCACTGGTGATCTGAACTTGGTTGAACATCACCACCTTCGTAAAATATTATCTTGTGGACCCAAGTTCAGAGAACCTCGCATGATCAACTGGAACCATAATTTTAAGATCATTATGGACTCTGTTGAAGAATATGCCAGGAAATGGGCTAAAAGGAAGGATGTAGAGCTAGACACACTCTCAAAATGGGTCAAATCTGTGAGGAAAATAGTCCGTGGCCGTATTGGTCGACTAAAATCATATGTTTGCAGAAGACCCTATTCTGTATTTAAAGATCCTGATGTTGTTTATATATTTTTTACTATAACCAAAACGGGATTCGAATCCCCATACACTCACGGCAACATCGCCTAGCTGCTAGGCCTCACACAAAACCAGTCGGCTACCGTTTCCAACCCCCAAAAGAGTTGGTCACAGCAACCGACTTAGATGTTACAATCCTGTGCGCGACCGAGCAACACAGTGTACATGTACATGGAGCAGACGACACACAGTCTAGACACAGTACAAACACACATATAGTAATCGGAAAAGCACGAAGCTTTTTACAGAGCTATCAGACAGACTTGGGGACAAGTAAATATCCACCAGTAGAAACTGTCCACTCAGGTTAAAGAAATATATTTTTTACTATAACCCAAACAGGATTCGAACCCCCATACACCCACGGCAACATCGCCTAGCTGCTAGGCCTCACACAAAATCAGTCGGCTACCGTTTCCAACCCCAAAAAAGAGTTGGTCACAGCAACAGAGTTGGTCACAGCAACCGACTTAGATGTTGCAAACCTGTGCGCGACCGAGCAACGCAGTGTACATGGAGCAGACGACACATAGACACAGTACAAACACACACATAGTAATCGGAAAAGCACGAAGCTTTTTACTGAGCTATCAGACAGACTCGGGGACAAGTAAATATCCACCAGCAGAAACTGTCCACTCAGGTTAAAGAAATATATTTTTTACTATAACCCAAACGGGATTCAAATCCCCATACACTCACGGCAACATCGCCTAGCTGCTAGGCCTCACACAAAACCAGTCGGCTACCGTTTCCAACCCCCAAAAAGAGTTGGTCACAGCAACCGACTTAGATGTTACAATCCTGTGCGTGACCGAGCAACACAGTGTACATGGAGCAGACGACACTGTGTGTACATGGAGCAGACGACACACAGACACAGTATTTGTGGAGTGTTTTAATGATATCCATGACAAATATGTTGTCGTCCCTGCTGATAAAGCTGCCAATAACGTTGTATTTGTCTGTAAGAAGTATTATTTTGAATGTCTTATAGACGAACTTGGTGTAACTAAGACCTCCACCAACTCCACTTACAGACCATCAATGTTCAACAAATCTGAAATTTGGCAAACCGTAAGTCATTCATGGATAATTTTAATATTACAAAGAAGGGTGACCATAATAAGTTGCCTAGCTTATACTGGATACCGAGGCTCCACAAAACACCTTACCAAGCTAGGTTTATCGCAGGATCTTCAAAATGTTCAACAACAGAGTTATCAAAGATACTGACTTCTGTTTTTTGTACAGTTAAACGGGGACTTCAAGCATACTGTGATGTTGTCTTTTCTCGGAGTGGTATAAATCAAATGTGGATATTAAAAAATTCGAAGGAACTCTTGGAAAATTTGAAATCAAGATCTGTTTCAAAAATAACATCTATTAAAACTTTCTATTTTCCCACATTGTATACCACAATACTACATGATAAACTGAAAGAACGCTTGAAAAACATCATCAACCAAGCATTTTTCTACAAAAACGGTTCACGCCGTTACAAATATGTAGTATTAGGGTATAAATTTACATATTTTGTTTAAAATATTACCAACGCTAAAGTGTTTTATACCGAGAAAGACATTACCAGTATGCTTGACTTCCTCATTGACAACATATTTGTCGAATTTGGAGGACACATTTTCCAACAGTGTATAGGAATTCCTATGGGCACTAACTGTGCTCCCTTGCTTGCCGACTTATTTCTGTTCTCATACGAGGCAGAATTTATCCAGAACCTTATCAAACAGAAAAAGGAGTCTGTAGCTAGAACTTTCAACCTGACATTTAGATACATTGACGATGTTATTTCAATGAATAACTCAGAATTCAGTGACTATCTCGCTATGATTTATCCTCTAGAATTGGAGATTAAAGAAACTACAGAAACGGCCTCTTCTGCTTCATATCTGGACATTTTACGTGAATTCTACTCTGATGGTCACCTTTCTACTAGGCTATATGACAAGAGAGATGATTTCAACTTTAGTATAATCAATTTTCCACACCTCATCAGTAATATTCCACTCTCACCAGCTTATGGGGTATACATTTCCCAGCTTATTCGATATGCAAGAGCTTGCAGATCATATGGTGATTTTGTAGAGAGACATGGCCATCTCTCTTACAAACTGTTCAATCAAGGTTATACCAGAGCACCAGACTTGTCTCTACATTCAAACGCTTTTAGGAAGGTATCGCAAGCTGGTAGATAAATACAATATCTCTCCTCGACAAATGATCGCTGATGGCATCGGTAACATGGGGCCTTAGTGGCCACTACCTATCTGACTAACATATTTAGCCGACTGGTTCTCTCTGTGGCCTCTCCGCTAGGTGACTGATGCCGTATGTTGTGGGTTCGAACCCGATTGAAAACTAGCCGTATTTTCTATCCTGGGTTGGTAACTCTGCTGGCGGACAGAATTGTCCCCGAGGTTATCGTTCGCCCAGTTAAAGCGATGAAATTCGTTTCTTCGCTTCGCTAAAGTTTGTATGTGCGATGTATGATAGTGAGCATGCGTGCGTGAGTGCTTCACGAACTCTACAACGTGTGGAGCGGTCTCAGTCAGAAAAATGTAACAACTTAGCCGGCTATTGAACCACTCTCTTTTGGGAGTGGAGATTTAGCCGAGCGGTTCTCTCTGTGGCCTCTCCGCTAGGCGACTGATGCCGTATGTTGTGGGTTCCAACCCGATTGAAAACTAGCCGTATTGATATATGGCGGGTGCCACATGTGGGGCTGGATGCGCTCACTATTCTCGAAACACCTGACATCACTTCTTGGTCTTTTGGCTGGAGGTCCACATATCTTTCTTTCATGAATTTGACTTTGTTTGTGTACTGTCTATTTACTGTCTGTTCTGTGCTGTTTTGTGTCTATGCATAAAAGTACAACTGAAAAACAAGTCTGGTCATGAACTGCCAGAATGTATCAATGTCTATCTTATGATCATTCCATTTGCAGTTGCAATTATTTTCAGTACAGGAAAGTTGTCTGGTGTAAATTGATACAGTCAGGGAGCTAGAAGTCTCAATATTTTTATTTGGTTCGAATCACAATAGTCATTTTATTACAGTTCATTGATTTTAGCGTGAGGGAGGGGCAACTTTAGATGTCTCTGGTAAAGATCAATCAAAACTAAAATCCGAAATACGCACCCATCCCCAAAATATCGCAAATGGCCCTTAACGTAGATGGACCTATCATCAGAAACTTTGGTATCAGGTATTTGATCATGCAAATAAGACATATGGGCAGATTCCGGTAAATTTTTAATATGTTGTGCCAGATGCCTCTCTAAAGTTCTCAAGAAGAATATTCTGTTACAGTTTGTGGTGGGCCTAACCCTATTTTGACAGGACTAAATGTAAAACGAAATCAATTCATGTTGAAGAACATAATTCTGCCTGATATATCGGCAGAATATTTTGCGTTTTCTGTTGATTTAAATCGATTTAGATTTGCTATTTCTTCTCGTTTTCACGACGAGATTTCCGTATTTTATTCACAACTTTTGCATATCAGTTAAATTCCAAAATTATAAAATACAACATACTTTTTCATTTTTATGCGTGCAGCGTATGCTGTATATCGATATGTTACGGCAATAAATTACTATGAAATTTTGATGTAGAATATCTTTCTTCTCAATTAGTTTCAGGTTCACCAGAGAGTGTTCAAAAATATATATGGTGATCATTTCGTAAATATTATTGAAAAACACGGTTCAACAAACGCATCTTCAAAAGAATTCACATGCCATTTGCAATCAAGATTCTACTGTTGTTTACTATTCGTATTTTTGTAACATTAAATTGTTGTTCGATTTAATTTTACAAGTCACATTTATGCCATGAATAAATGCATTTCTTTGTAACATGGTATTTCAGAATGAATGTGTTGAATGAGTGTGTTGTTGTTATTATTTTGAAATTACTGATTCATAATCCCTTTCCCATTAAGTGCGAATGACAAATATAATTTAATTTTGTTTTTTGATCCACTACATAGTGTACACTGCACAAGTTGCCCTTTACTTGTAAACGTTGCAAAACGTTTTTTAAATAAAGAAACACATACTTTCTTAACACTATTTTTTCATTTACATGTTAAGGTGGTTGGAAAGGCTATTTTTGCACCAATTCTTCTTTCAGAGTTAATGTCAAGTTTCAAGTGTTAGAATCAAGATATTCAGTTCAAATTTTCAGGATAACTCCCTTAGTTAATATTTTCTCCAAAGAATATAAAAATTGTATATTTGCAGCCATGATTTTGAAATATGATACCAGTAAATATTAAAAATTAATTTTTCATATTTTTTTTACATATTTTAATTTAATAATAATTGGATAGTATTAATATTACCAAATTATAAATATGTTGACACTATTTATTGTAAGATTTGTACGGCAGGATTTGTAAATAAAATTTGTTTTTAAGATGTTACATGGGTTTATATATCAAAAAATTATTAAAAATTCTTTCAAATTTCAAAATGTTATATTTCAAAAAGTACTTTAAATACAGAAAAATTGTGCCGTACAAATCTTATCTGTAACCTTGTTAATAGGCTGTAAAAATTCCATGTCCATTTCTCATTTCAAAGTTGGATTAAATTGGTATACAATTATGTAGGAAAACTATTATTCTGTCAAAAATGTTGAAAACAAGCCATATTTGCACCCCTCTTTTGAAGTCATAGAGCAGTTTTTTTGGTTAAAATCACTTTTGACACCTCTTTGACACTCAAAGAATCTAAAAATGCATTTACAATAGCAGTCACTCACTCTGAATGCCAGCACCGCCTTGTCAAACTTTCCTGAAAAACAGCAAATAATGACTTTCCCTTTTCAAACATTTCATTAAAAGCTAGGGGAACTCTACCATAGTTAATACACTAAGGACTCCCCAACTTCTTATTTGGTCAGTTTTTTCAGAAGTTTTAACAGGCTATAACTCTGCAATACCTTTGTGCCCAAATGTCTAGTTTTTTTTTTACTCCACAGAGAATGTTGACTACTTTTATATTTTAATAGTTTTGTTGAAATTTATAACTGACGCTCTAGCCTTTCCAACCACCTTAATGGTCATGCCATTTCCCCAGAATGACAAAAACTTTACAATAATGTAGATTGAGGCAACAATTCAATTTAACAAGGCTATTTCAATACGACATTAGAGTAGCTAATGAGGATGAAGAGAATAAAACTCGCAATTACGAGAACTAAAAACTTAATTTTGGAGAATCAAAAACTCATAATTACAAGTCTAAAAATAAAAAACAAGTAATTACCGTGAATGCGTCTTGCGATCGTCCGATGCAATTATCATAGTGACATGACCATTCCCCAAATGCAAATGTGTTAGACTCGATCACTCACTTCAAACAGCCATGCACAAAAGCACATCGTACTTACTCTTACTTATGGAGTAAATGCATTTTTATTGCTTTTAAACTGTGTAATAAAGGCCGTAAGACAGGCAAATGAAAAGTCTTTTTCACCGTCCTCCGCCAAGACGTTAACATCTTGTGCGCTCTCCAGCATGCTTGTCTGTACCTTGGATGACAAAGTGGTGACTGGTAGGTGAGGCAACAGTTGTCTCGTGAACACGATTCAAATGACTTCCATGGCCTGTTATCCATCCTGCATGTCTACATATCAGGCGTTAACATCTTCAAGATTGCGACCCATTCGATGACAACTCTTCAAACATTGGTAGGAATATGAGATATGTGCTGCTAGACTAGCTGCTTTCATGGGACGTTGCCTCTATGAAAAATCAGACCAGCTGTCTTGCTACTTGAGCGCGAAACATAAACTGACGTCTGTATCTTTATCCACTTTGGCCGTATCCATGAATTAACGCCCTGTTGTGGAAAGCGTCCATCAGTGCCTTGTTTAAGTTCGTAATAAAACACAGGTCTATGCGACCATGGCAATAATCGAATCGTTTTGCAGTAAGCCAGGTGTTGATCGGTCAAATTCAGAAGTTAGTAGTACGAATTGTACAGCTATTCTGGCAATGTTCGGGCATGGTACTACAATTCGTTCAAAAACACCAGTTCTTTTATCTTTATGTGGAGGCATCAGTTGTTGTCTGTTCCATGTATGTGCACTGATTGCGGTACACGCAAATTTCACCCTTTTCGTGTCTTTACAGGCACACAGTGGCATTGAGCCATGTTGATGTATTGAGAAACTCCTGTACCAAACTTGAAGATCTGCACTTAGCTGCCACAGATTGGTTTCAGAGTTATAGCAGTTCAAAGCAGCTAACATTTAGATCTGTACAGCATGATTGCCGCCATCACGTGTCTGCTACACATTCAATACGGATAGTTTTCAATCGGATTCGAACCCACAACATACGGCATCAGTCGCCTAGCTGAGAGGCCTGAGACAGAACCAGTCGGCTAAATCTCCACTCCCAAAAAAGAGTGGTTCAATAGCCGGCTAAGTTGTTACAAGTATTGTGAAGCTCTTGGCAGATCGAACACAACCATAATGAGCTTAAACTCGTCCGTGGCAAAACTTTATTGACACGACAATCAATTCTTGATTGGAATTTCCGTGCGTCTGTTTTGCTATCTCGGCTCAATAAATTTATCATGTGTGCATATACTGTAGCCTGAGAACGACTCCCTTCGTCACTCACCAGTGTCCGTCTGGACTCAACTCCTGGAGACTGTAATTTACGGGTTTTTTGCCGTCCCAGCTAAACTAAGTACAATAACGTATGTACTTGTACTCTTTTAAAACTTTCTCTAGACTTAGTTATCAGTTTTGATAACAGACCATGAAAGGAAAATTGCTGACTCTACTACCTACTCCTGTCGTGACAGAAACTTTAGGCTTGTCCGGGATAACACTTCGTTGATTATGCGTTGAAATATTGCTGGTGAGTTCTTCTTTCGGAAATAATCCGTCAGGTGTAAGAAAAGCGAATATTTCACAAACACGATGATCCGTCAGAGGGATTTGCAAGAATCTCTTGTGGAGATCAAATCTTGTGCACTAGCACAGTTTTAACATAAGAAGTCTTTGTGTATTTTGCCTTTGAAAACCAGTGATATATTTGCAGGCTATTTATTTATTCTAATTATCTTAAATTGTCCAATGATAGTGCCTGTAACTGCAGTTTGCAACTTAATGATCTTGATGACTTGCCTGCCTACTAATATTAACAATGAGAAGGAAAGAATACTTATACAGTGAAAATAACAAATCGCAAATTGCCACCAAGGGAAAATAGTGTCAAATTGGGGGGGGGGCAGAATCAAAACAATGCCACAGAAGTAATATGTTAGACTCCACCAGGAATTTAAATTGTTCTAACCTGAAGAGTAAGTTAAATATTACCTGGTTCTTCCGGGCCATTAGCTTGTAATGTAGAATGTAGTGTAGATCTTGTCGAATGGCTCAGTTTTGATAGTGATGGTGTTGTTTTCACGTTGGATTTCTCTACAACCTGGTCATTTCCTAAATAAAGACAATTTATATATCTCGCTTGAAATGTTGAGAATCAAAATTCTGCTATATTAATCTTGGTCTTTTTTAATATTTGAGCAATAATGGACATAATCCCCTTCCCTCCTCCACTCTCTCTCTCTCTCTCTCTCTCTCTCTCTCTCTCTCTCTCTCTCTCTCTCTCTCTAAGATAGTAATAATAATAATGATAATAATAATAATAATAATAACAAGGCAGTATTGCTGAAGGCAATGAGTACTTGGGCCGTGATATAGTAATTTTGAGGACAACATATACTAGTATTCAAATATGGTCTCGAATTTCCTCCTGTCAATTAGGCATTTGATTAACTGGTTATTAAACGAAGCAATGGCATGGCAATGGCAAAATATGTCTAGCAACTTTTGTGGAGTTTGAGGCAGGGGCTCTTTATTAATAGTGGAAATTGCTTTAACTCCTTAAATATTCAAATTACAGCAAATTTCTTTTGTTCTCGATGGTAGATGTCTAATAAATATTAATATGTGCACAAATAACATGGTTTGTTTAACTATATTATGGTGGAGATTTCAGAATCCGATCGTGACCACCCCCTCACAAAGTCTAATGGTGCGTCCCCAAGTGAATTGTTCTGGCATTGGGAAGCAAAGTCAACATTACAGGATTTTATTAGAGCCAGTTAAAGGGCCTGAGAGGTAACTGCAAAATTTAACCAACCTCAAGTTACCATTTAATTTTCGCAGATATTCATTGCTATCTATAAATTTTGCTTATGTCAGAATAGGCGAAACAAAGAAAAGATTTTTGTTAATTCTGCCATTTTCCAAAGCTTGCCATACTATTTGAAAAAAGGGTACAAATGGAGTGGATTCCTGTCCCATCCTGAAATAGGTTGCACCATGTTGTATTTGTAAAGATGGAAAGATTGCACGTGCACCATTTTTGGTGTTTATCATAATTGTATGGCAGTACTGTGGCCATATTTGGGAAGAGAACCGGTTGCCTCACAGAAATCTTTCCATGTAGTTCAACTCAATGGATAATTATACTTGAATAAACATCGCAGAGTCAGAACATTTCCAACTTTAATATAATAATAAAATCAAAAAATATTCTCACAAGTTGTGCAAAATTTGCATCAACTTAATGAGTGTTTGATATAACCTACTAATCTATGAACTGCTAGACAAACTTTTGAACTGTTAATCAAGTGTCAAACATAGCACCAGAAATCGAAGCACAATCTGGAAACCTTTTTGAAAATAACACAACTTGCGAGTTTTTTCCTGAGGTAACATTAAAAACACAACTGAATTAACCATATTATCAAACAACATGTGCAATTATTACACGTAACTCTCTTGACAATTGAGTTTGGAAAAAATACAAGATTTATCCACTAAACCAGTGGTAACCTACACATGTATGAAACTATTGAACACATTTATCAAACATTCATTTTCTATAAAAGTTGAATAGTTGTTTGAATGGAAATTGTCAGTGAAACATGGTTAATTTGCCATTCTTTATGAACAATGAGAGGAAGTGAAAAACAAAACATAATTGGCTTTTAAGGTTATTTTTATGACAATTAGCAAAATGTCACCACAACAGATTACACTGCATTTTTACAATTGGTAGACTTGCTTTGTTTAACACTGCAGGATTACCGATTAATATAGTCAGTAAATGGCCGAGTTAGCACTAATTTGGTGTATCCAGACGCAGATTCTAAAGTGATTGCATGCATGCATGCAAGCTGTTGTAAAACGAGTCATTGACAATGACACAGTCCCCACTTGTAATGGGAGTATTAGTCTTGAAGGGGCAGGGAAATGTGGTCATTAATAAGTATCACTGAATAAACATGTTGAGATCTATGGACACATAGGTCTATGTTGTTGTTCCCAATTTGAAACATCAGGCATGTCTAAGTTCTGGTTCTAAATCGGGAAAAAACATCAGACCTCTAGCTGTACTGGCCAGCCAAGAAATACATATGTGCATAATAAATGAGGTACAAGATGTCACATCTTAGGGTCTAATATCTTATCAAAATTGAAGTGTATAGAACTTGTGATTACTGAGTTATGCATATATATGTATAATCAAGGTCAAAGGTCATCAACACTGGACAAAATGCTTGATATGCGCTTAGCATATTTACGTATATTGACGTATATGGAACACAATACTAATTGCATATGCAGCGTATATTTTTGTATATGGAACATTCCAATATGTTGATATGTGTACCATATTTCTATGAAGATCATGAGTATACGTAATGCAGATCTTTGCACACTAAGTGTACACTGTAGTTTTGCATTTTATTAGCATACGTACTGTATATTTAATGTATTTGACACATGTACAGAATCAGTATATGTGTATATATTGTTGTATATCAAGCATTTTGCCCAGTGCAAGGTCACGTGACATTTTGAAAAAAACATTATATTGCTTATTAATCCCTATATGCCAAGAATCAGACCTCTAGCTCTATTCGCTTGCCCAGAATTAGATATGTACATAATTAATGAGGTAAAGCGTGTGTTGTCATAAGGTCACCCATCCTACTAAATATAAAGAACATAGCACTTGTGGTTACTTATTTATTGGCATAAACGTATATTTCAGGTAAAAGGTCATCGAGGTCACATGCCATTTGGTCAAAAAATTTCTACCCTTTAGTTATCCCTATATACCAAAAATCGGACATCCAGCTCTATTGGCTTGCTCAGAATTGGATATGTGCATAATTAATGAAGAACAATATGTGGCGTAATAAGGTCTCCCATCATACCAAATATGAAAGGTGTAGCACTTGTGGTTACTGAGTTGTGGACAAATATGTATATTTGAGGTCAAAGGTCATTGAGGTCACGTGATGTTTTGTCAAAATAATTGTATTGTTAAGTTATCCCTATATACAAAATATCAGACCTCCAGCTCTATTGGCTTGCTCAAAATTAGATATGCACATAATTAATGAGGTACAATATGTGGTGTCATAAGGTGTCCAATCATACCAAATATGAGGGGTGCAGCACTTGTGGTTACTGAGTTGTGGACAAGGTCATTGAGGTCACGTGATGTTTTGTCAAACAAATTGTATTGTTAACTTATCCTTATATACCAAAAATCAGACCTCTAGCTCTATTGGCTCGCTTAAAATTAGATATGCGCATAATTAATGAGGTACAATATGTGGTTTCATTAGGTGTCCCATCATACCAAATATGAAAGGTTTAGCACTTGTGGTTACTGAGTTATGGACAATAATGTATATTTGAGGTCAAAGGTCACCAAGGTCACATGATATTTTGTCAAAATGTCTCAGATATCTGTGTGAACCGATGGACTCACTGATGGACTTACGGACGGATATGACCCAATCTATAAGCCCCCTGGACTTTATCCGTGGGGACAAAAAACTGTGTCACAGCATCCTTTAGGCAATATGAGTACGATGAGAAACTAATTTTTTATTTTTCTTGGCCTTATACATGGGAGTCTATGGGGAACTGCCTTATACATGGGAGTCTATGGAGGTGTAAACTAAAAAGTCCTCTAACACGGCCAAATTTGAGAGCATTGTGAAACAAATCAACGTGCATCTGTATGGGGTTGGGTACTATTCTTGTGCAAAGTTTGAAAGAAATTGACCAGGGCATGTCTGAGATATCTGCGTGAACGGACGCACGGACGCACGGACATGACCAAACCTATAAGTCCGCCCGGACTTCGTCCGTGGGGATTAAAAACAACGCAACAGTTGTTACAGCTACACCGGCGGTAGGTTCATATCCAGATCCCCGTACGGTCTGCCGCCGTCGCTTGAAAAACAATCTCATAAACCTGGTCATATGGGCAGCTGGATGCATGACTTCCCTGGAGAAGGCGTGCTGTCACGTTCAAGCTCAGGATTATTTGTCGATCAAATTTCAGTAAAGTTACCTTACCTAGATGAAATCTTGTCTATAGCTGAAATTTTGCCGAAGTTTGACAAAATTACATCGATTTTTCAGGTTCATCTCCGACATTTTTGAGTTTTGAGTGCAGACAGAAATAAGTTTTGAGGCAACATGGCTGCGACCCCATGTTGACCCCAAGTGAAAATGTGTTCGGGATCAAATCTTCCTATATTTTTTTCAGAATTTTCGACAAAATCATTGCTTCTTACATCTTTTGTAAAATATAAAATACTAAAATAAAACTGCGATGTGCCATGTCTCCAGATTTCTAAAACATCGTTCGTTGACCGTTCGACGGAATACTCATTTCGCAAACTTGTGACGCAGTTGAAATTCAATACTGACCGCCAAATAATCTTAATGAGACGAGATCATTCTAGACATCCTCCAAATTATCCAACCATTCGCATTGGAGTTCAGCTCGCTTAGAGTATCATAACATTCTTCGGCCTTCTTTCAGATCGACCCTAATTTCTCCCATTTAGGAAATAAATACACAAGCTACCTCGACAAAACTTCGTGCACCATGCAAGACCAAATGCACTACAAATCTGTCTTGACGTCATCATCTCCTTACATGGTAATCGGCAT